>QUZF01000017.1:79735-346031 GCA_003693555.1 Coccinonectria pachysandricola
GGGGGGGAGGGCTCTCGTCTCTCCGTCTCGACCTCTCTTCTCAGCTGCGGACGACGCGGTTTAGAGGATTAGGATGGTTATAGAGCGGTAATCCTCGAGGGGGAATATGCGGGAGCGTGGGGCGTGGTGGTAGGAGAGGATAGATCTGCTTGGTGTTGAAGGAGTTTTCTTTCTGATCTGGTCCCATACGCCATCATAGAAGCTCAGACTACAGGCCACTACGGTACGGCACTCCAGAGTAGAACTACTAGCATCACTAGGGTACTTTGCACTACTTACCCGTGGTACCCTTTCCCTTGATGCTATGTCACGAAGTAAATTGCGGACAAGACAAGACAGGCGAGGGTGGTAATCCGTAGGGGTTCCTGAGTCCGAGAGCTATCCAGCAGTCTAGTCTAGTCCAGTCCAGTCTGCTCTAGTTCTGGGTGTGGGGATGAAGATGGAGATTTCGTCAGGTTTACCAGTGTACCAGGTGTCTTACCAAGGGGACAGGGGTGCTTAAGCCTCATAAAAAGTGTCAAATTGAGCCTGAAGCGGCCGAGGCCAGCGGCAAACAGGGTCCACCCTTCTTCCTCTCTAGTGGGATGTGCAGGCGCTCTACAGGCCCCACGGCCGCCCCATAACTCGTACTGTACTGTACAGTGCTGTGCCGCCTGTAACTGGGCTCGCTTGTTGCGCTGGACGATGGGGATCGACCTTGGAGCTCATCAGCAATGCACATTAGAAGGATTGCATGGGGATGATCCCCCCCCTTGGAAGGAAACAGTCGGGCTCGTCGCAATCAAAGCACTCAACTTTAAATCGTGGTCAAGTAGGTAAGTAAGCAAGCAAGCGAGTGAGCGAGTCGGTGCCAAGCTGGGCGTTCAATCCATCTGGATCATGGCTTGCAAGAAGTCGTTCTAAAATTATTGTTACCGTAGTCTATCCGCAGGGCTACTGTAGCTAGCCAGTCTCGCCTACGGTATTGCCGCCAAGTCCCCCCCCCCCAGCACGGCGCCAGCCAAGTACATGCGGTAAGTAGCGGCGATGACGCGTGGCAGACCGCCACAAGTTCGTCGATCTACTATTCTCGCCTAGCAATCCTGGTACGCTCACCTCATCTCGAAATGTCGTATTTCGTATGGTCAGCGGCTGTCGCCCAAGGCCGGCGCGACCAAGACATTTGGGGAGGAAGAGTCTTGTTTGGCGTACGCTTGGCTTGGCTTGGCTTGGCTCGTCTCGGCCGCAAACTCAACGGCTCCCCCTTGATCACCTACCGTCTACCCGTACTCTGGTACCGGATCACGTTGGTGTTGGAGATCAACAGCGCTTTTTATCTGGTGATGGTAGTCACGCCCAAGCTCCCATCTCTGTCCGGCCTTCCTTCGCTCAGGGGGACGATTAATTAACACAGGCCTCGCTTATGACCAACCGGTCGTTCATTCTCGTATCGCCGTTGTTCCATGCCGTTGTGAGGGTCCTGAACTTCCCCCTCCCCATTTCGTTTCAGATGAAACTCTTGGTTCAAGATCTTTCTAATCTTTGATCCCCATAACTCATCCTTCCCTGTCGACTCGGCATCGCACTGATCAAATCCGGGTACCACATTCAGCTCGGCAGCTGAGCTGAGTGCCGCACCAACAATCCCGAACCCGATCTGCCGGGACCACCATCCTCATCCTCGCTCGACACACCTTTTTTATCATTATACTTTTGCTCCCGGTGTCCCGTTGCATTTTGCGTCGGGTACCTGCACCGCCGTCGCACACCTAAACCCGGTGCTTCCTCCCGCTGCCTCGTTGGAAGCAACCGCTCTCCGGCTTCCCCGTACCGCTCTCGGCAAGGTACTACTACTACTCTAGCTACTACTCGGCAGGATGAGGTTCTCCTGCGCAGTCGTGGCCCTCGTGGCCCAGCATGTCGCAGCGCAGAGTGTCGAGCTCACCGGCTCCTCCGGCATCACATTCGTCCGTGGCACGAGAACTCAGGACGTCGACCTGGAGACCAAGGTTCCGACCGGCCTCTACTCATCCTATGCCTCGCAAATCACGTTCTCCTACCCAAAATCCGAGACCACCGCCACCAGAAGCACCGAGCGCTCTAAGACCGATACCGCGACGCGCTCAACGACCACGGGCTCGGAAACGGACACGGATACCGCCACCACGGACGTCTTCTCTACCCCCACGAGCGGTGCCAACGAGACCGAGACCGAGACGGGGCCTGCAGAGCCTACGAACACGCAGCCTTGCAACCGCCACGTCTCGTTCTGCAAGCGCAAGTACAGCAACATCACCATGGTCGGCGCCCATAACTCGCCGTTCGTCCGGCCTGGAAACTCCGGCTCCAACCAGGAACTCCCCGTCGGTACCCAGCTCAACGACGGAATCCGCTTCCTCCAGGCCCAGATCCAGTGGCCGACGAACGGCACGCAGCCGCACTTCTGCCATACCACCTGCGACCTCCTCGACGCCGGCGTCATCACCGACTGGCTCACCACGGTGAGGAGGTGGGTAGATGCCCACCCCTACGACGTCGTCACCATCCTGCTCGGCAACGGTAACTACTCCAGGCCGGAACTCTACGCGCCGTACATTGAGAGGTCGGGAATCCTCAAGTACGCCTACCAGCCGCCGTACTTTCCCATGCACCTCGACGATTGGCCTACTCTCGAGGAGATGATCGTCCGCGGTAAGCGCGTCGTCATGTTCATGGACTACATGGCCGATCAGAAGAAGTACCCCTGGCTGCTCGACCAGTTCTCGCAGATGTGGGAGACCCCCTTCAACCCGGTCGACCGCAACTTTCCCTGCGTGATCCAGCGGCCTCCAGGTCTAGGCCCGAGCGCTACCAAGAACCTCTACATGCTCAACCACAACCTCGCGGCCGAGTTCCAGGTTTTCGGCCTCGACCTGCTCGTCCCGGCCGTGTCGCTGCTCAACGTGACCAACAACGTCAGCGGCTACGGGAGCTTGGGCTTGTCGGCGAACAACTGCCGCTCCGGCTGGGGACGGGCGCCTAACATCCTGAACGTGGACTACTACAACTACGGAGGCTTCAACGGATCCGTCTTTGCGGTCGCGGCGCAGATGAACAACGTCAGCTACAATCGGAGCAGCTGCTGCGGCACGGTGGCTTCTGCTGCATCTCGATTTGCAGAGGTGGCGTCGTGGAGCGCTCTCGCTGTTGCACTGATGTCCATGTATGCCGTGTTGCTATGAGCATGATGCTTCGTTTTCCTTCGAGAGAACATATGGTTGATGGGATTCCTTTCCAGAGCGACGTTTATGGGATAGAGCATTTCGTAGAGGTCTGCATTGTCAGAGTTACGCGGTGCATTGGGTTATGGAGTTTTGAGGGACGTATATACATGTAATAAGTATCATATCGCTACGCTGGTAGGGCTAGAAAGTACATGATCCCGGTGTCAACAGTATGCTTGATCTCTTCACAGTTCGGGAGAGGAGCTGTAAAAATTCGTCGTTGTTACAGGGTAAGCTTTTGAGGTTTGTACCTGATTGATATCAATTGAAGCACCGAGAATAACGCGTTGACAAAAGACTTAAGCTAAAAGTCCCAGTATGCAGGCTGCCATGAATGTCATTATACCGCATCTTTGGATGCTAAGCGCTTGGGATTGCTGCAAGGTGGTGATCCAGGCACCTCAGCCTACCAGCCCTGCGATGTAAGCGCTATCTCGTCTGTTCCTTTCGATAGTCCCTTTTTCAGCTCCAGCAGCAGCATGCCGCCTTCCCAATAAAGGCCTTTATCAAAGCTGACCGACCCTGGCTGGCTCCCGCTTCTCGCACCTCCTTTGAACTGCAGCTTTTCACTCTCTCGAGCACTCATTCGTTTGACCGATCGCAACTCGTCCTTCATACCCCGTAACGCTACCGAGCTTCTCGGCGCCCCGTTCAACCTCCTCCACCACTTCCCCACCCAAGTCGTACATACTGTACGTATACATCGGTAGCATTACTTCACAGAGTACTCTACATAGCTCACGATCCAGGGCGGGCCTCTCCAGAGTCAAGAGTCAAGAGTCAAGAGCCAGTCTCGCTGAGGTGCCTGGCCTCGGCCGTCATGCCGCAATCTTCACGATATGGCGTATCGTGATGACTCGCGCCATGAACCCTTTGACTCCTACGAGCCGTACGGACCATTTGGTGTCCCGGCGACCACCTCTGTGCCGCCCGAGCCATATGCCACGTCAAGCCCACACCAGCCTCCGCTCCACCATAGCGTCTCCGCCTTGACGATTCAACCTGGCCATCACTTGCCTCTCCATGGTCGCGAATCTCTCGTATCACTCGACTCCTACGCCAGCCCCGCAAGCCCACCCGAGTCCGACCACGGCGATCACGTCTACTCTTCGCGATCCTCCTGGGCCGGATCTTTTGGGTATTCTAGCTACGCAGGGGGGGCTTATACACCCGTGGCCGATGCGGGAGCTGCGCCTTCGAGACGCCCTTCGCGAGCCGGTCGCTTCCCGCACTACTCTTCTTCGCTGAAACGACCTGCGTACGCGAGCATCGACGAGGAGGAATATGACCTTTCGCTCCTCCGGACCGCGGCGCCTATGGGGCATGCGCCGAGGTATGAACCGATTGCCGAAGAGGCGGATGTCACCCCCGGATTCGACGTCTCCGCAGCGCTGGGGCCCATGACCTCGCACGATGAGGATTTCATAAGAGCGTTGCAGGAGCAGGAGGCTCGCGGGACACTGACCGGTGGTCTGGGCACGGGAATTCACCCGGACTCGCGAGTTCGAGATGGAGAGCTCCTGTCTTCCCCTGTGCACGTGCAGCGTAACCTGTCGAGGTCGTTCACGCGGCGCAACCCATCTGGGCATCTAGGTCGCGTCGAGACGATACGGCATATGGGCCAGGATGAGGCCAACCGGAGAGGGGAAGTCATCGAGGTGATACTCGAGTCAGCCGGTACCGACCTGAGCAGCATGGAGGGCCCTCACACGGTAGCTGCCGATGAGCTGCGGCGGTCGACGTTTCCTACCAAGGAGACCAAGACGGAGATATTCTATCCTCAGCCTAACTGGAAGCCTCACTCGATGCGATGGCCCTACCTCTCGTGGCTCGTGTTCCTCTCGGTGGCTTTGGCAGGGACGCAGGAATTCCTCTTTCAGAAGTTCAAACACAACCCGATCTTGAGATTCAAGACGCCTGATGATGTAGAGCCTGGCCTCTACTTCATCGCCAAGTTCCTGCCTACGATGGCCGCCGTCGCGTATGGCGTCTTCTGGCAATTCACGGACTTTGAGGTTCGTCGTCTCGAAGCGTACTATCAGCTGTCGACGCCTGGCGGAGCGCTCGCCTCCAAGTCGATCAACGTCGATTACATCACGAGCTTCAGCTTCTGGCGACCGGTGCATGCCCTTAGGCTGGGCCACTATGCGGTTGCGTTGAGTTCGGTAGCTTCCATGTTCGCCGTCTCCTTGGTCCCGACATTTGCGGCCGCATCGGTTGTCTTGACACCAAGCCGCAAGGAGCGGGTGGAAGACCCGCTGGTGATGAAGGAGATATACTTCGCTGCTGTTTGGTCTAGGCTCTTGACCGTGACCTTGATACTGTGTGCCGTTCTCGGCATCGGGCTCTTCTTGGTGTTGCAGCGACGGCGTTCAGGGCTGCTCGCCGATGTGCGAGGCATTGCCGGTCTCGCGTCTATGGCTGTGGTGAGCCATATCCTCATGGATTTCCGGGACATGGACACGGTCAAGCACAAGGACATCCACCAAAAGCTTAAGCGTCGTCGTTATATGCTGCGCAACTCTTCGCTCGCTCCTTTCACCGGGACAGCTGCCTCGCTTCAGGATCGCGATCAGGAGCAAGACGATGGCACCCACTTGTCGGAGAATCCCCACCCCCTGATGTTGCGTCCGGCTGGCAGCCTCTCCTTCATAGCTGGTCTCGTAGCGTTTGCTATCCTGATCCCGACTCTCCTCTTTACCGAGGCGTCAATCATCACGGACAAGGCTGCTTGGGTAGTCACAATGTTGGCCGTCGTCCTCAAGCTGTGCTGGGGCGCCATGGAAACCTCGGCTCGTGTCATGGAGCCATACTATATCTTATCGAAGCGGCACGCCCCTGCGAAGACGCTCACGCTCGATTACACAGCCTTGCCGTGGGGTTACATGCCGTTGCGTGCGCTGCTCAACGGCCACGTACTGGTCTTCGCGGTTGGGTTTGGTAGTGTCATGGCCGAGTTCCTGACCATCATGGTCACGAGTCTCGCTACGGCCGAAGGGCAGTATTTCCTGAAGCACTCCAAGAGCGAGGACATGAGGGAAGGTCCCAACTCGGGCCTCGAGACGGTCATGTCCTTCTACATCTCACTTGCTCTGACGCTGTTCATGCTGCTCTACATGACCGTCGTCGCGAGCACCGTCTTCTTCCGTCGGCGCCACCCGTTCCTCCCGCGACAGCCAAACACCATCTCGTCGATCCTGGCCTTTATCCACCAGAGCAAGATGCTGTACGACTTTGTAGGTTCTAGCAAGCTCAGCACGACGGATATGACTCGCAGGCTGAACCAGGGAGGGAAGACGTACGGATTGGGGTGGTTTACCGGGCGCGATGGACAGATGCACTGCGGCGTGGATCAGGAGGAGCTCACGAGCGGGTATAGGCATGGGGTGGACTTGTCGCACACGAACAAGCCTTGGGAGACGCAGTGGGATGTTCTGTAGGTAGAGATGACGGCTTCGCAAGCTTGCCTATGGTATCCATAGCGCGATATGCGTGAGGATGATATTGGAAGATACCATGGCAACTACGTACATGTTGAGTGCATGATCTACTCGTGATCGTGGTATGTGTTGGTACGTATCATGTGATGTTTCTTCCTCTCCTATATCCGTAGAATGTTTCGAGATGATTGCATGCGCACAAGAAGACCGAGCTCTGATTCACTAGCTCACCTCCGGCCCTTAACAGTCTTGTGCCCTGAAACACCATGCGATCAGATGGTTCAAGCGATCAGAAGTTTAATCCGACGAAACAATGGGTCCGTGACAAAGACCATCCGCGGACCGCAATTCTCTGTTCCTCTCAAGGTGAGTTGGAACTTGGCAGAAGGACAAGCGTCTGAGTTTTTTTTCTGGGGCCCAGAGGAAGATCGTAGGGAAACGCGGCAGAGGGTCCTTGTCGATCATTCAGGGGATGGATGAGATGGGGGGATTTGTTGTAGGATTGTGCTGCAGTCCCCAGCGATGCTACCTTCTATTAGACTTTGGAGGACCCGGGCGACATCCCATCGTCGGGGAAATTGGAGAAGGCTGTGTAAGGGAGCATTTGACGCAATGAGCCTGGCTGAAGGAGATTTGGAGCTGGCATCCAAAGCAAGGGACTGAGACGGGTCTTGATCATCCATCCAGACTAGACGACTACGGAGTGGTCTACTCTACAGTAGCTAGCACAAGACACGCGGTGGGATCTGGTAGGCAGGACGGAGGGAGGATCCGGCGGTGATCAAAGAACTGAGCCGCGTGTGCGATGCTCCTGGGACCCATATTCTCTTTCCCGCCGCATACCGCTGCGAAGCCCGAGCACGTCAATCGACATGACCCCGAGCCGCGTGATATACAGATGTGCCATCATCCAAGGCATCAGGATCGTGGCGGTGGCCCGCGGGGTTGTGACGTTGGGCCTTGCGCTTGGGGAGAGGGTCCGCTAATTCGGGGCGCTAACTGACCACGGCGGATGCTGTTCAGCGCATCCGCACCCCTCCGTACCGTATACAGGCGGGAGATGGTGAGAAGGTGGCTTGCTGGAAATAGGAGTCTGACTTGGGCTGGTGTTTTCAGTACAGCAAGTCGGAGTTACGACGTGAGGGCCTGACGGGATCTACGAGGGAAGATAACCCAGGCAAGCCCCGGTCCCAATGCGAGCGAAGCGTGCCACAGTTACTGCTGGTATTTCAGCACGAGATCGGGATGAGACATGGAATTCCGCATCGTCACGCCGCAGAGTCAACAACAACCACGAGGTTGCTGTTGCTGTTGCTGTTGCTGTTGCTGTTTCTCTTCCAAGCTCTCGTAATCTGCACAACTACCACATGCCGAAGACTTGTTCGGCGGCTCCGTTGTATACCTCGTATTACCATGCGAAGCAAGCGAAAAATACGAAGAATATGGAGCAAAGCCAATAAGGCATAATCTCTTACTACTGTCGTAGCCAAACTACTAATTACTACTCACCTCTCTGTTACAAGTCAACTTATTCGGTTACCCCTCCCTGCATCGTCCGGAAAGCCACGTTGGACATCTTTCTTTCCCTTTTCTTTCCTGATGAGACCAAGACTATTGCAAGACTTATCAAATAGAGTCGTAAGTCGTAAAAAGCCAGGAATCACCAGACAACCGTAACGTTAACTGGTTCGGTAGGCTTTTGAGTTGCTGCATGCCAAGCGCCTGGCCGAGAGAGAATCCAGGGATGGCGCCAAGTTGATGGTGTGATTGGGCGAGAATCTCCAACGGACCATAGCGGGTTTTGGCGGATGACGGCTTGGCAAGCGGACTGGAATTGAACGGAGGCTGTGCAAGCCTCTTCTGGGGTGCCGAGCATCCACTGCTGGGTCGCCGGCAAATTACTCTGGACGGTGACAATGAGACGATGCAAGGTGGATTCGACAATGGATGGACCTCCAACCCGTCGATCGTGTAAGTTGTGCAGCGTCTTTTTTGAGTACCTGTATATAGCAGCCGGCTCGCGGCAAGTGACGAGTTTCGAGATGAGGTAGAGCTGGATGCGCGTGGTAGAGAGACGGTACAGGCTTGCCAGCACGCGACACCGACACGTGGATGGCGTGCGGTTCAAGGAAAACAACTCGAGTGGCACTTCTCTTCGTTTGATAGGGTCAGCATGTTCAGATCTTGGAGTCAAGCCTCGCTGTGACGTCTGTGCTGCATGCTGCACGCTAGATCTTCACCCCTCTCCTCTACAACCGCTACAGCAGTAAGTCCTGTGCTGCACAGCACGGAAGCACGAAGCCTTGGAGGTGAAGCGTACCCGGTCAAAGGTGAATCCAAGGCGAAGGTTCATGTTGGAATCGAAGTTTCCCTCGACGTGTTTGATGCACCTGACACACGGCGCACTCCACCACCGGAATGCCAGGCCACTGCATAGCCTCAGCCTGAGCGACAACACGGGTGCGCGTCAATACCTTGTCGCCAGCATACGGAGCAGCAAGACGAGCAGCCACACGGTCCCCTCAGAGCATCGTCGTCGTAATCTGCCGCCGCCCTGTCCATCCATCGTCCCAGTGTCCATTCCGTGCAGTGGCTCGCGCGTGCCCGCCATCCCCCCTTGTAGCCCAGTAGTTCGCCGATGCGATTGTATTTAGCGCCGTGTTCTGGAAGTCCCATTGGGACTCCCGCGCTGCCTCTGTTTGGCTCCCCTTTCCAGGTCTTCCTTCTTTTCGACATGTTGCTTCCCTCGCTCGCTCGTTCGCTCGTTCGTTCGTCCCATCCGGCGGTTCAGCCAAGTCTGGGTTAAGAAAAGGCCAAGCAAATAGGCGGAGTCCTCGAGGTTCAGCTCCAATCCAGTCAAGCCGGGCCAAGCCAGTCGCTCATTTGTTTTGGTACTACGTAAGGAATACGGAGCTAACTCGTTCTTGTTCTTCTTCTTGTTCTACGTCCTGCTTGTTAGCATTTACCACCGATCGACCTGATGCTGCAGAGCGTGCTAGTGGCTAAGCCAAGTATCGTCGTCGTAGCTAGTAGCCTTCTGAAGTACAGTGCTTCGACCAGCTTCACCCTCCCTGCCACCCTACTTCGCTTCCCTTTCCTTCCCGCCACTGACAACTTGTAACTTGTAACTTGTACTACGTACCACCACCACCACCCCCCCCGCCCTCCCGGTCGTGCATTATTCCCCCTTCCCCATTTTCATACCTAAACTTGTGCAGTCGTGGCTCCCCTTCTTCTCCCCCTTCTAAACCCCCCACACAAGTTCAGTCCCATACCCAGCCGTCTTCTCCCCCGACGAACCCGCTCATCGACTTCGACGACAAACCGCGCCGACAACGACAAGCCGCACGCAGCTTCACCTTCGTCGCGCAGAGGATCTCGCCTCGACCGCTCGCTAATCTTCTTCTTCGTCGCCAGCTTTATTTTCCAACTCTCTTTTTTTGTCGCTTCCGCGCAATCCGCTCGCTCAACTACGCCCAACTCAACTCTCGTTAATCCGTCCCTTCACTTCACGCCGCCCCCTGGAACCGCCGAAAAGTCTACTCTCTCGACCTCAGCTACCCGTCCTCGTAATCGTGTATTCCTTCGTCAACTCGCCATTTCTATTTCTTCTCCGACATCTGGTACTTCATACGGATCGCGTCCACTTCAAAATTTTACCCTTTGTCCGCTCACCGGCCGTCGCTGAGCGACAACACCTGTTCACGAACGACTCGACCCACCCGATCCGTGATTCGACTACGCGCAGTTACTGCCACGTAAGTCAGGCAAGAGAATCGACTATTTTCCCTAAACGCCATCATGCGGTCGCCATTTCAGAAACCGCTGGCGCTACTCTTGGTTGTGCTCAGTGTCATCTCACCAGCCCTCGCGGCCGGCCGTCTGCTCAGGTCTACCTCACTCAACAGTTGTCAGAAAGATTCTCGCTTCCAAGCTAGTCTCTTCAATGTCGTCTTCACCCCCAACAACAACTCTCTACATGCGAATATCGTCGTTACGTCTTCTATCCAAGGCAAAGTTACCTTTGATGTCGCCGTCTCGGCCTACGGCTACCAAGTCGTCAAGATTGCTGAGCTCAACCCTTGCGATATGGGTCTTGCTGGTCTCTGTCCCATGGTATCTGGAAAGATCCCATTCGAGTTCAACCTTCAGGTTGATAAGGACGCGATCAAGCGGTTGCCAGGCATTGCCTATACTGTTCCCGATTTAGATGCAACCGTGCGAGTCCTTGTCAACATGACCTCGACTGGTGAAAGTGTTGCTTGTGTCGAGGCCCACATTTCCAACGGGAAGACTGTTGACTTGATCGGTGTCAAGTGGGCGACTGCCGTCATTGCCGGTCTCGGACTTGTCTCTTCCGCTGTCGTTTCTGGCCTCGGACATTCGACTACCGCCGCTCACGTTGCCTCCAACGCATTGTCTTTATTCAGTTACTTTCAGGCCCAGGCTATTATTGGCTTGAACAGTATCGAGCTACCCCCCATCGTCGCTTCTTGGACTCAAAACTTTCAGTGGTCCATGGGCATCATTCGCGTGGGATTTATGCAAGACATCTTTACCTGGTACCAGCGAGCGACTGGTGGCGAACCATCGACCCTACTAGACACCCTCAAGACTGTCTCTGTTCAAGTTCAGAAGCGTGGCCTCGAGACTGCCGACACAAGCTTGAGCTTATTTAAGCGTGGTGCGGCAATGGTTCCTGGGAGTGCCCATCTCATGAAGCGTGCCAACATTCAGCTCGGTTCCGGCAGCTACCTCGTTTATGGCATTCAGCGCGTGGCATTCAGAGCCAAGATTGAGTCTACGAATCTGTTCATGACCGGTCTGACAATCTTCTCTTGCTTCATCATCTTCACCGTCATCATCGTTGCTGCATTCAAGGGCATCTGCGAGTTGTTTGCAAAGCAGAAGTGGATGGCCAGCGACAAGTTCCTCGAGTTCCGCAATGGCTGGCTTACCGTCCTCAAGGGCATCCTTTTCCGTCTGACGCTCATTGGATTCCCCCAGATCTGCATTCTCTGCCTCTGGGAGTTTATACAGGTAGACTCTGCTGCCGAGGTCGTGCTTGCCGTCTTCTTCTTTTCCGGCATGACCCTCACTCTTGGATGGGGAGCCGTAAAAGTCATCATGATCGCTCGTCGCTCCGTTGCCATGCACCAGAACCCCGCCTACATCCTCTTCTCGGACCCTCAAGCACTCAATAAGTGGGGATTCTTATACGTGCAGTTTCGCGCTTCCGCTTACTACTACATCGTCCCTATGTTGGTCTACACTCTTGCCAAATCTATGCTTGTCGCTTTCGCCCAAAAGAAGGGCATCGCTATGGTGGTGGGTTTCATCATCATCGAAGCTCTTGCTTTGGTTTCGGCCTCTGTCATGCGTCCTTGGATGGACAAGAGCACCAACTCCTTCAACATCGCCATCTGCGTCATCAACTTGCTCAACGCCATCTTCCTCCTCATCTTCTCCAACGTTTTTGACATGCCTCCGCTTGGTGTCGGCATCGTTGGTGTCGTCGCGTTCGTTGTTAATGCTGCATTTTCTCTCATTCTTCTCATCATGGTTATCGTCTCTACGATCTGGGTCTTCTTCCGAACGAACCCCGATGCGCGATACCAATTTATGGCTGATGACCGTGCCTCGTTTATGAAGTCGCAGACTCAGATTACCACCACCACTGAGCTTGATGCTCTCGCTGCTACCGCTCGAGGTGACAAGGCCGGCTACAAATCCCACCTGGACTTGGACGATGACAACGACTCAGCATCTTCTGAAAGCCTTAAGAGGCGTCCGGATATGTCCATATCTGAAAATTCCTCAGGCGCCTTCTACCGGGCTGACAGCGCTCCTCGATCGCCCATCAACCCTAACATGCCTCTCTTCCCTGCCGATGGACAGCGATCAGCAAGTCCGTTCGGGGCCGCTACGTCTAATCACTATGGCCAATCGGGATCGGCTCTATCTCAGCAGCGCTCACTGAATGACTCGAGTCCCGCAGGTGGATACCGCGGTCAAAACAATGCCAGGTGAGCAACTCCCATGGATGACTTTTTAAGACACGTATACTAACTTGCAGCAGTCCTTGGCAACGAGGTGCCGGCTACGACCATTAAATGATTTAATTTGAGAAGTTTGTATTTGTTTTTGTCGTATTGCCTAGTGGCAATATATCGCTCAAGCCACTCTTGGTATGGGTGATGACAGCTTCCAAGGTACTGAAGTGCCGTTGCAACCTTTTTTGAATGGCAGCAGCAGCTTTGAACACCGCCCACAGTTCGACTCTGAATTTGATCTGGATGCGATTCTATGCCATTGGCATACCTTTCTTTGTCACCGAGTCTGGTTCTCTCACTGGTTGGCTTCGAAAGCATGACGACGGCATCTGCGACAATTGGCGTTGGCGAAAATCAACCCCTCCTAGGCTCTACTACGGTTTCTTCTATTCTTTTTGCTTTGTATATAAACATCACAAGTGGGAAGGGCTAAGCAATGGAGGGACGTCTTTTTTCCGAATCTTTTGTATCTGGACTTGGACCGCGGCCGAGAGATTTACTGGAAGATACCAGCCTTTTATATCCTCACGAGGTAGCTGCGGCTTGGGATTAGAAGCTAACTTAGAAGTGCCGCACCCGAATAAATCTTTTCCATGATCTACTTGAAGACTTACCCTTAGTTTGTTACTGAGATATCTGCAGCTTACAGCGTCGGGCAGTCTGCCACCAGACGAAGTTCATTTGATAGAAGACTTCCAGTGCAGAGAGAAACCCAAGGGGGTGAAATTCGACCCCAAGGAGACATTCAAGGATTGCAATCGACGCCAAAGCATACCGCTCGGTCCAGTTTGGAAACTTAACCATAATACGTTACGAATTACGTGTTGAGGCTCGGACACTCTCGGTACGTTTCTAACCCGAAGTCACGCTTGCGTAACTATCATATGTGATGGAAAGCTCACTTCTCACGTTCTTGTATAGTACTGTATAGCTAGTCCTGCCAAACGAGGAATGTAAGACCGTTTAATCTCTACCACCACCCAGCATAGATCTCCACCTTCCGATATGCGATTTGCCCCTTGACAACAACTTCAACCCTGCTCGCCGACAGAGCAGGGGCGATGATCAAAGCCTGCTGTGCTCTGAGATCTGGTTGATGAATACGAAATGTTTCTTACAGGAAGGTATAGAAGGGGAAGTAATTTGAGCTCTTTGCGAGGGAATAGAGGCAATTTGCAGTGAGCGGGAGGCTGATGAAAGAAAGGTGAAATCAGGAATACCGACTTCTTGAATGGATGATGGTTGTTTCCATGATTTCGATAACCAAGAGAAACAAAGGAGAGGAAGAAATAGCGTGAAAAGGTAGGAAAGAAGAGCGTAGCTGAATGGCTGCGAAGAACACGAGAGGTGGAATGAAGATCTCAACGCCGTCCAGGTCCTTTGTCCGACCCCCCCACCCATTCTAACGCCCTGCCTCTTGAAAGGGAGACACAAGAACAACAATTTTTGCTGTTCCGAAATTACAACACGAATCCCTGCTCCATCAGCTTATCCACGTCGCCGCCCGCCGCCTGAACGGCCTTCATAGCCGCCTCGCTCAACCTGCGTCGACGTTCCATGGCCTCGCGCTCCCGGCGCGCCTTTGTCTTTGAGCTACCGCTCGGTGCGACGCCCGTCATGAGCATGCCGCCATCGCTGGGTGTGAAGTTGACGAAGCCGACGTCGCCGCTACCGCCGAGGCTAATTCCACCGCCGCCTCCGGTGCTGCTGCTCCCGCTCAGCTTGCGACTAGATCGCTGTTTGCGCATCGTCGTCGGCGTGCCTGGTACCATGCCGCGTCCGGAGGCGCTGCGACTGGACCCGGAGCCTATGGAGCCGCCGGAGCTCTGCCGCGAGTGCGCGGGCGTAGGCGAGGCCGAGGGCGCGCGGGTCTTGCGGATGGGAGAGCAGGACAGGTGGCGGGCGCCGGAGGACGGGGCTCGCGGGGGACGGTGCTGGCGATCCGAGCCTGGAGGTACGGGAGGTGGAGGGGGCAGGTATGTCTGGGCTGTCACGGCGATGTCGTTTGCGGTGGTGGGTTGGTTCGCGCAGGGCTGGGGCATGTGGATCATGAGACCGGCGGCGCTGGTGTCGTGCATGCCTTGGTATTCGTAGGGGAGTTCCGAGTGTTGGGCGTGCATGGCGAGGTTGAGGCTTGCGTTGCGCTGTTGCTGGTTCATGTATTCGCTGTTGGCGGCGTCGGGGTTATGGGACTGTTGGAGGAGGTTGAGATCCCACCATCCTGCGGCTTGAGGGTGGTGAGGGTGCTGCTGCTGCTGCTGCTGCTGAGGATGTTGGTGTTGGTGTTGGTGAGGATGCATCTGTGGGTGTTGAGCGTGCTGACGAGGATGTTGTGGATGTTGCTGATGGTGAGCAGACATGTAGTCTGCGCCAGCCCAGGACTCTTGCTGCTGCTGCTGCTGCTGCTGAGGATGTGCTGGTAACGGCCAGTTGTTGGGCGGCATCTGGCCCGCGAGATCGGGGTGGTAGATTGGCTGTTCGGTCTTGACATCGGGAGACTCGGCGGGTGTGTGGACGCCGTTTGTGGTGAAGAAGCGGGTGGGAGGCTGCGAAGGTGGAGGGACTTCGCTGAAGGGGTCGTCGCAGTAACCGTGAACGAAGCCGTTCTGCTTCCCGGCTGGAGATGGAGGAAACGCCTGAGCTTGTCCGTACTCATGGGGCTGCAGCCTCAAAGCAGGTGGTGGGTTGTCCATGGTCGGTGAACCAGGCCGGTCCATGTCAGCCATCGCGGCCTTCTTGGGTTTCCGGAGCTTGCCGGCTTTCCTGATTGTGGAGGACAGAGCTTCGACGAACTTGTTCGGCTTGCGGTTGACTGTGCCGGGCTGCTCGGGCGACGTGGGCTGGCTGCTGCTGCTGCTGATGTTGATGTTGTTGTTATTATTGGGCAGGCGCTTGGTAGGTGAGTGCAGTGAGATACTCTCGAGCTTGGATAGCTCCGTGTCGGAGAGGGAAGCTCGAGGCTGGCCGCCGTTCTGGTGGTATGTCTGTTCGCTGAAGAGGCCATCGTCGTCGCCAGCTATCGCCAAAGCCAGGTGCCGAGGGTCGACTTCCGCCGTGGGATGGCCGCCGCCGCCGTGGGAAGTCGAAGAGAGGAAATCGAACTCGTCTCCAGCCGTGGACACGCCGGAGGAGGCGGTGGACTCTGGTTGTTGATCGAGCAGAAGCGAGTCGGGAAGCATTGGTAGGGCTGGGTCGTGTCCTGCTGCAGCCATGGAAGAGGCGACGTCGTTGTCAAAGTTGATGAACTGGCCAAAGAAGTCGGCAGATCCATCGCTGGGACCTTCATCGAGGTCTTGCCAGTAGAAGCCCGGATCTCGATCCAGGGCCTCGACGCGGTAAGGCAGCGTCCACGAGGCCATGTTGATGGGGCTTCTGCGGTCCTACCGGCGGGTGGATCGGGTATATACCGCGGCGAGGTTTGATGGAAGATGATCAAGCGGAAGCGAGGGAGGGAGACGATCGATGGTGACGAGTCTGAGACGATGGTGGCGATTTCATCAAAGGAAAGACTAGTATGGAAGATGGCGAAGGTTTAAGTTGAAGGTAAGAGGCAGGCAACCAAGCGAATGAAACGTTGGTTGATCCGAGGAGGCAAAGCCGCAAAAACAGAGTTTGGCACGCGTGAGCGAGGGAGACGGAGAGACTAGGCGGTGACACCTTGAGAGAGAGGATGGATGCAGGTGAAGGAGAGAAGAGAGCCGAGAGCTGGAAGCTGAGGGCCGATTCTAAAGGCGGAACCCAAGGTATGAATGAAGCAAAAGAGGTTTGCCAGGAATTGCGGACGTTTCCCAGGGAAACCTGACGGCGTGACGATACGGTCAAGGTAATGCTAACGATCAATAACAACAGTGATATCGAACCAGCAACGGGCGAGACACGAAGAGACAGAGGGGGAAGTGATGCAAGATTGAGTGAAACCGATTCAACGCAGGTACATGAGTGATAGACCAATGGAAGGAATCCTTGCCGAGAAGAACGGGGACATCTGAGTATCTAGGAGGGACGGCAATACGGATAACAGCCAGGGTGATGGAGTGCTTAGAGTGCTTGAGTGAAGGGGGGGGGGGAAGCTGGGTGATTAGCAACGGTTGCCGGTCGGGCCAGAAGCTGTGCTAGGCATTAAGGGGATACCGCGTGCTCAGATGAGGGAGGGTGAGGAATGCTGCGTCTCGAGGCGGTGCATTCCAGTCCTCGAGGGAGCTGAAGCCGGGACCCATCAGTAAGCTCTGAGGCTGAGCAGCGAGGCAAGCAATTGGGTTAAGAGGGTTTCCCGGGTCTGGGTATTCTCCTCTCCCTGTGACGGGACGAGAAGGTAGGACGAGCGTACGTGCGTACGGCTGTACGTGAGGGGAGGTTTATATCCTGGTGTGTATGACGGAGTCCGTGTTCATGCTTCTTGAGACTGAGCTGAGACGAGCTCTGACTCGGAGACGATATGTATACTAAGGCTAAACAGGTTCGCAGCGCCGGTGCAGTGCTACACATCGTGAACGGGGCGAGACCTGAGAGCCTAACTCCGGGGTATTGGCAGTGGACAATGGTGATGGCAGCGACGGTAGACGGGAGGAAGTCGAGGCACAGGGTGAAAGGAGGAATGGTCTCGTCACGGGACCGAGACGGTCCAAGGGGCGACGAGGCAGTCCGAGAGGGCGATGGGCTGTTAGCCGCGTGAACTCTATCGGGAGCTGGAGGCTCGGAGGTGGAAGCTCGAAGGTGGAAGTGGCGCTGCGGAGCGAGGAACGGGTATCTCGCAGTCTCTGACAGGTTCTGACAGGACGGGAAGCATCAGGCTAGCCGTTCTAGTCTACTCTAGATAACTAGAGTAGAGTCGAGCAGAGTAGAGTAGACCAGACTAGAGTCGGGAAACCTCTGGCTAGCCCAGGCTGGAGTAGATCTGGTGCTGGCGTGCCGTGTGGTGCTAGGGTTGAGCTGGGTTGAGTGGTTTCGGAGTCTAGGTGATGGACACATGCTTGCTGCTCTATCGAGGCCATCATCATGTCCGCAGGTCTCGTCTTAGCCTGACAGAGCTCTTCCTCCCTGTCTCACCCACTAGAATGCCGGAAACAAGATTGGGGGTGCGCATTGCCCCGTCAACCAGACAGAGTCTTACCAGCTCTTCACTCTGGAAAGGGTCGTCGTGCCTGGTGCTGTCCGAACCCGACCTGACCTGAGCTGATCCCAACTGCTGCTAGGAGTTCGATCCCCGGGCGACTACTCCGCGCAGGTTGAGACAGCGCCGTCGTGTAAGTGAAGGCCGGAGCAGCGCCCCTGATGATCTGCCCGCCCCCATCCTTGCATCCCTGCCATACAAGGGCAAGGTGGATCAGCTGACGGGTCACCCGTGGGGTAGAGAACCATGTTTGAAGTCGGAAGTGAGCCATCGGGCTGATCACCTGGTGCCTGCGGTATGGGCGTTGGCAATTTCAAAAGCAGGCGAGGATAGGGACGAGCTCGTTGCCATTCTGCAGATGGATGTACTATGCAAAACCTTGACTACTAGTCTAGACTACGGTATTCTAAGTTAGTAGTGAGATAAGCTATATAGACGATACGCGTATGTCAACAGCATGGACATTTGATCATATCATCTGCGATTCCTCTCCCGTGATATCATGCCTATCCATAAGCCCCAGAGCAACCCAACCCATCTTACTCGTATAGTAGACCTTCTCGTCACATGAGATGTAGAACGCAAGCAAGCCTCCAAAGCCTCAAGAGGAGGCTTTCTCCAATAAATGCACCAAGCGCCCCATTATGCAAGACCGTTTTTACTTCCCGTGACCCATAACTGGAGAGTACATGTACCTTATCCTCAAGGCATCGCAGAAGAAGAGGAAGAAGAAGAAGATAAAATGAATGAATGGGGGGGGAAACGCCGTCGTAAGTGTCATGTCGTTACGTTATCGTATGGACGCCAAGGTCAGCCAAGACCTCTATGCGCTGCTCCCTCGCTATAGGAAACCCATTGATCAGGCTCGAGACCTCCCTGAAGATTCAACGAGAGCTGGATTAGTTCTCGACGTGCTGGTCAGGCTGCGCCGATGCCAGTCGTCGTCGCTGCTTGGGACCGCTTGGGCCGTTTGGAGTGACGCTTCTTGTCGCGGCGTCGCATACGCGGGACGCAGCGCACGCAATTGCTGCATTGGCGGCCGGCCTCGGCCGAGGAGCGATATTGCAGACCGTACCGCTTCCTGATGCCGCCAGACATGCTGTGGTTGTCGTGGTCATCCATGCTGATGCGAATCACGGAGCTGAGCCAGGCGAAGTCGTCAGCCTCTCCGTAGCAGTTCTCGTCCACCTCCATGGTGCCGTTTGTCATCTCGAGGTCGAGTCCATAGTATGGGTCCAGGGCGGTGACGCAGTCGAGCTCCCTGGAGGGCTGGGCTGCTAGCTGATCTGGATGCGAAGACTCAGAGGTGGTGGCATAGGAAGGTTCGCTGGTCTGGGGAGCCGCCGTCCCAATCGATTGGTACCGGTCAATTTCCGTAGATGAGTTGTGGCCGTTGTCTGGAGGGAGGCCTAGCGTGGCGATGGCATCGTTGTCAGCCCAGGGAGGAGATTGAAGCGAGACCGGGCGTTCTGCGTCGCCGTCGGGAATGTGAGGTGGTGGTGTCGTGCTTGGTAGCGTTGTCTGCTCAAGTCGATGGGCTAGCACGTAGACCGAGTGCTTCTGCGAATCAAAAGCCTGGTCCATTGATGGCGGTGACAAGGGAGGTGAGAGAGGCAGTTGGAAGCATTCGGCTTTCCGGGGATGGCAGATGATTGTCTGTCGAAGGATGTCGTCGTCGCCTGTTGTCTGTGATGGGCCAGCTTGGCCGTTCAGATTGTATAGTCGGGAAGATGAGGTTGAAGCCCGCTCTCGATCCGCACGAGGTTCATACATGGCTCGACGCGTATGATGTACGTAGAACCTTGGAGAGAGGGAGAGGGAGAGATGGAGAGGGAGGCAGGGATAGTTTGTGGTGATGCAGCGAGTAGTGAGCAGTATGGTGTTGTGATGTATGACTGCGTCTTCGGTGAGCACGAAAGAGAGTCAGGTCATGGCAAGTTGGTATGGCGAGCAGGTAAGTAGAGGTAAGTACTGTAGATAGGTATCTGCGAACCCGACAACTTGGTTACGAAGATGCAAGAGAGACGTGCTTCGGGAGCCAGGGGGGGGCGAGGGGAAGGAGAAAGCAGGGTAATATGAAGATATACAAGAACGTGGTGCTAGCCCCGTTGGAGTCTAGAGATGGAGGATGCTTGGAAAGAGGCGTCGAGCCCGTCGACGCCTGGGGTGGAGCAGTTGGAGGCATGGAGGCATGGTGATGGTGTAGATAGATGGCTTGGATGCTTCACCTAGGACCGCCCTCGTGTGAGACTGGGAGCGGCCCATCCATCTCAATCTCGTTGATCACCAGCCCACGCTGTACCGTTACCGACCGCAAGGTTGCGAGATCCATCGGGGCTTGATCGCGTACGCCCCCGAGGTGAGCATAGCATAGCGTTGTAGTCGTCGCCCGCCGCGATCTGTCTTCCCCTTTCGTCGATCGACTCTCGGCCTGAATCGAGACGTCTGCTTCTGGAAATAGACCGGATCACGTTCGTAACGTTCTTGCCGAGAGATCGACGGTGCGTGCTGTACACGGCGAGACTTGGAACCTCATCGACGGGTAGTCGACAGGGATTTCGCAACGTACTTCGCTCGGGTCGCTACGGATTACCGCTGACGGAAAACGTCTCTGGAATCAAACATGTCAGACCCTTCTCGGCATAAGCATCATCTCGGCAGCGTGTAAGGGATCGTGACGAATTACACCTTCCCTGGAGACTTCCTGATTCGGGGCATGGGCATCATAGATTATCTCTCTGAGGCATCCGGGCTCGACTGGTACTGACTATGTGGCTACTGTAGGCTTGCCTGTCTATCGAGGCTGGGGAGGGTCTGTCGCCACCATGGTGTCTTGACGGTGTTCTTGATGTGCCTGGAAGCCCTGGTAGAGTTCCGAGACCCCGGTGAACGCGTTAGCCTCCTCGTGGTTTCATCGTCGAGCTAGCTTGCACAGACGCAGAGGTTGTACGGATGTGACCTCGTTCACGTCGCAAGTTCGCAAGTAAATCAGGGTAGATCAGCAAGAGATTCACTCCCCAAACCCCCACAAACACCATCACCAGTGACCTCGAATACGCCCCCTCGACCGACCAGAGCGTATCCCGAAAGTACTGTAGACTCCTACCAGCCGTAGCCCGTAGCCGTGACCCTATCGGTACCATACCTGAAACAGGGATGCATATCTAGAGTAGCCTATGCGCGGTAAAAGAAGGTGATGATGGTCCACCGGCGTCGATCGCGCTATGCCGTACAGAGTGTCATCTCCGGCGCTGCCGCACTGCATTCGCCTCTGTCCCCGTCGATAGTCGGCGAGGAACGTGGGTATGTCCAAAGGGACCAGAGATCCAGGATGCGCCCTGAACCAGCAGTCTGGGTCAAGCCTCGTGGCTGCGACTCTTCACATGCTTGATTTCGATCATCTATCGAGAGCTCATACAGCATCATGGGTTTCGGATTTGGCTGATTTTAGCGCAAGCTATGAATCTTCCCATCCTCGAGTCTAGACTAGAGCAGACTAGAGCAGAGCAGAGCAGAGTACTGTAGCTTGCTGAATAAGGTCGAAGAACTGCAGTATACGGTACTATCCTACGTTAGAACTAACCCACCTGGGCAGACCGCTAACCTGCGCTGTCATCGTCCCAGCTCATACCGTGCAGTGAGTAGCTGGGATAGAGAGAGAGGACAACGTTCGCTGCATGCTCTCAGCTGTCGAGTTACCATGCGAGCAAACCGGTCGATCTATGCAAGTGCCTCCGTTGCATCAGCCGTCGATGCGTGTCTCTCCCTACGGGGATCATCCTAGCAACCATCTTGCCATCTGATCTGTGCCCTACGAAGCTACGAGGCCCGCCCTTGTCGAGTTGCGGTAGACGGCAGACGGCAACACCCGCCCTCGATCCCCCCGAGTGGATGCTCCTTGCTGGCCAGTCTCTCGGGTTATCTGCCAGCGTCTCGTGGCTGGTAGCTGCTCGACAGTACCCCGTACATGTACATCCTCTACCGAGAATACTTGCCGCTGCATAGAGTAGTCCGTTCATGGCGCGTAGCCGGCCTGGATCGCGTGGCTGTCGTGGCAGGCCTATCCTGCTTCTAGTCGCGAGCTGGTCGCTGCTTTGGATGTAATCTGCCGGGCCCTATCGCGCCTGTGGCGCCTTGCCTTCGGTTGACGGGCCTGAGGCAGTAAGGAGCGCATCTGCGGTGGCTCATCGACCTGTCAGAATATCCGACCAGCGCTTTCAAACTCTAAAAAACCTTATTCGGACTCTGGATTGGTACTATATCCATCTGCACGACAGGAGGCACGGTAACTGCAGCCCTCGGAGGCTTGAGAGGATGGAAACGGGCCGCTTTCCGTACTTGCGACGAGTTAAAGTTACCCTCAGAGCGAGTCCGGAGGCGCTCGCTTCTTCGACCAATCCTATCAAGCGGCTGGCACTCAATCGACGTCCATCTCCCCTCGCTGGAATTCTGGGTGCGAACTCTGATTGCGCAAATCGCCCACGACTCCTGTGAACGTATCGGGACGTCCAAGCTACGGGAACGACAGAGCACTTCTCCTCGACTCGGTGACTGACTGACAGGCATCCACTCTCCGAAGCTACCTGTCCTCCCATACGTCTTGATGGTTGTGGCGGCCGGTTGAAGCACAACGGGGCATCCCACCAATCTGGTACTTGGGACCTGGAGCGCTTCGGCGGGTCAACGCTGACCTCCAACGACTCCGCACGCTTACTGTACAGCCCGTGGATTTGGTTCGATGGCTGGGGTTCATGGCAGTTCGTCGAGCATCGAGCGAGGCTTAGTGGGGCGATCCCAGGGTTGCACCCTCGAAAGCAAATCCGTGCCTACCGCTACGATTGCGATATAACCACTATCATCTCCTCCATCGACGAGCCCGTCCTGCTTACTCCAGGATATGATCATGATTTTTAAGTTTGAGGAAACTGGAACGCCCTCACGAGGCCGCAGTGACGCATAGCAAACGATGCGCACACTTCTTGAGACCCAGCAGATCGTGCTACACAGCCATACGCCCCGGGTGGTTGGTTCGAGGTAAACCGTTCTTGAAGCCATTCTCTGCTCCCTCAAGCTAACGAGCATGCCAAGCCTCGGACGATCGAGCCACGCTGCCTCTCATCCAACGCCTCGCGGTTTAGTGCAATGCGTGCAGCGGAAGACCAAGGACCCGAGATCTTTAGCCATTCACGTCGGGACAGTCTTATGTCAACGATTGCTGTGTCGGACCAGCGCGTGCCATGGATGACTGAGGAGGCATGTGAACCTGACAAACCATGTAGCCCAAGGTTGGACGGTCGTTGGCGAAATGTCACGGCTTCACAGCCGCGCCGCGGCGTCAACTCCTTCGCCGAAGCAGAGGAATGAGGATGGACTTGATCATGATGACTGCTTACAAACCCAGCTATTAGCTAGCTATGACCAGCATGGCAAACCTACCGGCTTGGCACTAATCGGAGCCGAAGGACTCGACAGCATCGTAGCTAGACTAAAGAGGATGCTACCGGTCGAGTCTAACCCAACCCGAGAGTGCCAAAGGAAGCTTGGTAGGCTTGAACCATGTCTGCCATTGGCATTGGGATGGCAGCTTCCCTTCTCACTCGTGGATGACTGTTCGAGTAGAAGTGGCCAATCATGGAGCTGCATCGCACTTGATCAACGGATACGCGCCGAGGTAGCCCCACGCCGGCGCTTAAAAAGTGGTGGCCTGCAAAGAAAGAAGGGTTCCATTAGCTGCACGGCGACTGCTGATTGGCGGGCTGGGAAGTCAAGGGATCGAGGAGCTGAAGTACGTAGTGAGCATCGCGTTCCCGTCGTTCGCTGAGTGTGACAATGGGTTCAAGATTCACGATGAGTGCTCTATATAGGGATCGCTTGTTGCGTGTATGCTGTCCGTTGTATTGATATTACTTCTCTTAATCACGCTCAGTGCTTGACCTGGATCTTTGAAAGAACACATGGTATGGAGAGGCTGAAACATCCCTGTCATATCGAGCATATCCTACTCGCTGGGGAGCCGTGAAGCGTCAAAGAAGGGAAAGCTGGGGGGGTTGTCGTGCATTACGCAGCGGGGCTGTGCGCATGGGAGAGGGCGGTTGCGCAGGGCTATCTCACGAGCTCTTTCTGCGACAGCTCCGTCAACTTCTGTCATCCTCTCTCCTCACATTCTCTGAATTGAACACCATATGAATCTCAGGTTGTCCGTGCAATACGAAGACTACTAGTAGCACATCTGTCATGTCTGGACACTACTATCCCCGTAAGTCCCGGCTCCGGCCCCACTACTACCCCGCTACCACCCCGCGCCGAACTGACCACCTTCTGTAGCTCCACCTGGAGCGGCGACGGCGCCGGCGCCGACAGGTTCGTAGGGATGAGAACGGGGCGACTTGAGCTCCGTGAACGTTGACGAGACGGAGCTGATGGTGAACTTGTCTTGCTTTAGCATCGCCCCAGTACCAGCAACCTCAGCAGCCGCAGCAATTCGCACCACCTCCCACGTCTCCTCCCGCCCACCAGACTCACTTTTACCACCCTCCGCCGCAAGCTCAACAGGGAGGAAGCTATCCGCCTCCGCCTCAGCACACTCCATCGCCTCAACAAGCTCCGCTTCAACAGCCAACTCCCGTGCACTACCCCCAGCCCCCGACCTCTGCTCCTCCTCCGCAGCAGCAGCAAGTTCAGCAACAATATCTGCAGCAACTGCAGCATCAGTATCCACAGCCCTCGCCGCAGCAGACGCAATATGCGCAACCGCCGGGCCAGCAGCCCACGTCGCCCAACTCGGCTCACTATCCTCCTCCATCATCGATTCAGCCTCAGCCGCAGACAAACCTGGTGATGCGACCTGCAGCGACCCCCGATACTCCGCTGTCGCCTCCACTTCAGCAAACCGCTGGGAGCCCATATCCACCGGAGAAGACCGAGCAGCGTCACTCACTGCAGCAACAGCAGCTTCAGACGACGGGATCCGCATTGTCACCGCAAGGAGCGCCGCCGCCAGAGCGATTCGTCGGCGCTGGCGCTTCGGGCACTGACGATATTGGCACGTTCAACGGAGGCAGCTACAGGATCAGCCATAGAGATACCAACACCATCCTAACCGTCCAGCTGGCCATGGGGTGTCCTCTTGGTGCTAAGCCCGGAGCTATGATCTCCATGTCACAGACGGTCACCCTCAAGGGGCAGATTAAATTCAGCATGAAGAAGATGATCGCTGGTGGCGAAATCGCCACGTCCACGTTCGTCGGACCCGGTGAGGTGCTGCTAGCGCCACATACGCTTGGTGATATTACCACGATCCATTTGACGGGTAGGGAGACTTGGTCGGTAGGCCAGGATGCCTACCTTGCGTCCACTCAGGGAGTCATCAAGGATCACAAGCGACAGGCGCTCAGCAAGGCCATGTTCAGCGGCGAAGGTTTATGGGTGCACAAGATTAGTGGTGCCGGCCTACTCTGGATTTCCAGCTTCGGTGCCATTATCCGAAAAGATGTGAGCTTCCTTTCCCAAGAGATTTGCATACAGGAAGGGGTAGGCGGTTTGCTGACAGGATATAGCTTTACGAGGGTGAGAAGTACATCGTCGACAACGGACACCTCATTGCGTGGAACACGAAGTATGTCATGGAAAGGGTTGCGTCGGGTGGAATCATCTCTGGTTTGGCTTCGGCCGAGGGTCTCGTGTGCAAGTTTACGGGACCAGGAAGCGTCTTCATTCAAACCCGCAACGGAGTAAGTATAAGCCTTCCAGGTCTTCTCTGGCACGGCGAGTATTTGGTGACTGACAACTTCTACAGCGCGCGTTTAGTGCCTATGTCACTGGTCAGCAATATCAGGGGTAGTGCTGGATGCTCAAGTTGTATCGATGCTGGGAGTTTTCCGCATGAAGTTTGTCAGAATATGTATGTAGCAGGGAAGAGATTTGAAGTATCGATGTCTTGCTCGCAAAATAGAACACGTTGGCATTTGGATGCGACCTTTGCCATCATGGTCCTGAAAGGAACTGAAATGTGAGCGGTTTGGCTGGATGAGATTTGTGTTGCTGTTTATTCATGATCAGTACTACTAGTAAGGGAGGCAACGAAGATATCTCGTCCGAACCATTAAGATAGTACATAGTACTAATGTAACTTCAAGTAAAGTTGACGCGCCTTATATGAGTACTAGTGTTAAGCTGTACGTACACCTCGGGTAACCGCGATGCTAATTCTTCCTGTCCCTTTCGTGATGTACTTGCCAAATCCCACCTCACTCGATAGCTCCTTCTGAAAGAATACCTAGCATAACAACCGATAACCCCTACTTCATAAATCTGACTGACCGCTCTCCTGGATCATCTCAAACCAAACAACAACGTACCGAGCGGGCGTCTTGAGCTTCATTTTCCCAACCTCGCTCTCTCTCCTTTTTTGGATCCTTCTATCACTCTATACGCAGATTTAATGCAACTTCTCTGCACCACACAAAAGACTGTTTTCTTTTCAAGCGAGTTTTCACAGCGCTCATCGCGTCTTTGACCACGCGTTTCTCCTGTCGCGCCCTTCGCGTCAACGCTAGCTCACCTAGACGTGTTACTTCGGGCGTATGGCTACCGATCAGGAAAGCCTGGCTCTTCTATCTCTTCGCTGCCCATCTGAGCCTCGTCCTGCAGAAAGCATAGCGTCCACGAAACCGAACTCATTTGTTTATCCAGGTGGCCCTGATTGCATAGGTCTTAAGACCTGCAAGTGTCTCAGTACGCGTTTTCTAATGGAGCAAAGTCTTATATATTGCATCTCTGGCTCTCAAAGGCCTCGGCTGATACTTCTGCAGCAGGAAACATGTCTGCCATTAGTATGACTCGAAAGCCCACGGCGACACGCTTCGGCATTTCAAAATCCGACCCTCTTGCATCTACAGTCGATGATTCTTTCGAAGATGACCATTCCTTATCAACTTCATCTCGGCGGGACTTTTCCAATGAATCCAACACTACATCCAAGTTCGTCGAGGCAATGAAGAATCCGAACTGGCGAAAACGCTTCGATGGTAATCCTCCCCATCAATCAATGGTTTCTTGCTCGAGTAACTCGGATCCCCCTACGGATCATAGCAAAACTGCGGCAGAGCTGAACACAATCATTTCTTCGAGTCTGGACTAGAAGACCAGCGCTCCAACATATCGGGACTATGCTGGCTCAGCTTCTTATCGGCGGTCAAGCCAAGGAAGCCAAGAAAGCACGGAAATACCAGCCTATCGCGACCCTACCGTCCCTGTCCGCCTTTCTCGTAAGGAAAATAGCCAGTTGACGGAGAATACAAGATGTGGAATCCTTAGCCGGAAAGACATCTCTGATTCAAGATGTAAAGGAAGGTCTTTGAGTATCATCGAGCTTACGCCTTTCTGTGCCGACCATGGTGGTATACATCATCCGGAGTTCGACCACTCGTTCTCAGATATTGCAGATATTTGGCCCCGGAGTCAAAACAGCATGCCATATCACAGGCTAAACCGCGCTGAACAAGAGCTTGAACTCGCTGCTGTTCTCGAGGCCACCGAGGATACACCTCCGAAGTATCGTCTTCGCCCGGCCGAGTGGCATTTGCCAACAATTAAAAACTCCAAGGAGGAGGGAAACGCTACCCAGCAACTTCATAGGGCTCGCACTGCTATTCTCAGAGACACTGCGGTGGCTAGCGTTAGACACTCTCACCGCATCTCTAATTCAGAAGATGAACAGCCAGCCGAGATCCCTCCAGCTAAAGACACACAAGCTTTGGGTTCCGTGGACAAGGTGCAAGATGATGCTTTCCAGAAGCTACTACATAAACTTCGAAAGGGAGCCGAGCGGACCCCGAAGATTCCAGGTAAATCAAAGCTGACCGTCCCAGACCAGACACCTGATTGCTCCATCGTGCGTCAGATTTCAACCCCAAAGAGAGGCATTCAAGATAAGAGTGGCGATTCTGGGATTCATCTATCAGAAGACGTTACTTCACAGCACCAGGCGGAGAAATCCAATGATTCCGGTATTGGTTTAGAGACATTGCCTCGAACAAAAGGACTGAATCCAAAGGCAAGGGAATTTCTTTCTTTCGAGCGATTGAGAAAGGGGATAAGGGAGGGAGAGCCAAGAATCAAACATGCACGCCTAGCGTTAGGTGATCTCTTCAATTCACAGATTTGCGATGACAAGAAACCACCAAAATCCGAGACGACTGCCGCAGACACGACGCCATCTGTCGTTCCGTTTCCCATCTTTGGAAATAGCGGAACACCTACTGCGGCCGCTGCATCGGCTTACTATCCGGGTCTGACATTGCCAAACTTCCTTGGATTTGGACTACCAACAAATGGAAGCTTGACTCCCCTACCTGGTCTTGGGATGGGTATCGGAGGTATTCCAACCCAGTCAATTGCACAAGCGCCCAAGCCCATGATGACATTACTTCCTTCAAACTTCACTGGGCCGATGTCATTGCTTGGAGCCATGCCCCCTCTTGTGCCTTTGGTGCCTGCTGTTTCTAATATCGTCGGAACAGGGAGCGGTGGCACTCTTCCACCTCCACCAGTTCCCAAGCCGCGCCATGCAAACGCTCAGGAACAACAGGCATATGAGGCATGGATCGAATGGAGAAAAGCCAACGAGCCTGGTTATCGAGCTCAGTGCAAGCAAAGACAACAGCGTCGAACTAAACGAGTCTTTCAGCCGACACCACCAAATCAACCCCATGATCCGACTTCTACAATTCCAAGCCCTCAACCTTCATCGACTACCCTTTCAACTCACAGAGGTGCTGACAAGCCTGAAGTTATGGGTGAATGTTGGTAGCCTTGACTGTTCTTTGCCGGCATCGACTGACCGGGTTCGAGAATATGTCGGGCGGTGATGACGAGTGAAGTAAGCAATAAGTCATTGTCAGTTCAACTCGGACGCATCCTGATCTTTGCAGCGATGATGGAACTGGCAGTTCAAAATTCTTTGTATAAGGCTGTAGTAAGCTCGGCTAGGGAGCATGGTAGGGCGGTGCAAGAAAAGCTGAATCGATCTTGCACCTAGCAGCATTGTTAAAGTATGCGTCGCATCCAGACGACTCTAGCAAGGTAAACGACTGTTCGTTTCATCTATTGCAAGATCATCATCTGTGTGAGCTTGAAAGAAGACGCGATTACGAGTATGTTAAGGCATGGATGGGACACGGTGGATGGATACGGGTATGCTTTCTACCAAGGCCCAAGGCCCAAGGGGATAATGATGTAGAATAGTACAACTAAGCATTTGTTCCACTTCTGTCTCGATGAGCATCCATGATATCGCTGCAAGACAGGCTACGTTACTGTCTATTCTCCTGCTGGGGATGCTTTCAGTCAACGCCGACAATACAATGCTGGATTTCCTTGATATCTGACACTACTCGGCAACTCCATTCCGCCACAGCCATCACAGCTCTCGAGGCTCAGATTAAGCACTCTAGAGCGACCACATCATGCAGCACCTGGAGCAATCGTCATTGGCCCGGAACCACGCCGTCGTCTCTCTGCCATCCGCGCATCGGGCGTTGATTGCAGATGTGTCGGCCTCCATGTAGCAACGCGATGCGAGTCTTCGGAAAGATGCGAGCAATGCGTCAGAGGCAGCGTAAGGACACAGCAGGGGTGCGTGGAAAGGACAGGAGAGTGGAGATATGATACGTCTCCTTGGCAGAGTTCCAGAGAATTTCCCGAAGGGGGCGCGACGGAGTGGTGCAGCACCGGGCGCAGACAAGGCCCTGGGGCGAGGCAGGGATGTGCCATGGTCGCATTTGCACGCATGGTGGTGCTGTAGAGTCGCTGCTTGGGATCGTTCGTCGAGGCGGACGTTGCAGGGCTGACCCTGTACCTCGTCGATGGATGTATCTGTACGAGGCGGTCTCGTGCACTCTGGTTCGGGAACGTTTCACGCCAACGCCGAAGCTTACAGTACATGTTGATCCGCATTTAGGCTCGAGCCGGGAGGCTGGGGGTAGGGTGTCTGATCTGCGTGGCCCCCAAAGGTAGGCGACTTCTCGGCTGCGATGTGTTGTGCTGTGATGGTCTGGTCAGCTTATATGGCTCTGACTCGGCCAGCAGGTTGTCTGATTTGGTATGCTTGCGTGCTGGTGATCGAGTGAAGCGATCCGAGTGGGTGGGGGCGATGAGAGACTTGAGGGTGTGAGTGAACTTAGGGGGTTTTGAGGCTCTGCGCAGTGGTGATAGATTTCCGGTGAATCCGATTAGATGTCATGATGTGTGACTGTAGTCGTCAGGTCAAGTAGGGTTGTGACACGGAGAGAAGCAGAGGGTGGAAGAAGCCTTAGAAGCAGTCAACCTCATGCATAAAGTAGTTTTATTCATTCATTTATTTATATAGATTCTCGCAGGAGATTAGAAATTCGCGAATAAGAAAAACAAGCAGTAGTCCTTCCGAGGTATCTATATAACCCAAATGCTCCTAATCATTTCCATCTCTGTGCGTGTGTGTGTGTGTGTGTGTGTGAGAGAGAGAGAGAGAGAGAGAGAATCCACCAACGCCGTGACCTCTCTTTCAGAAGTCGACTTGAATCCCCCCCAGCTTAACTTTACCTTGTACTTTGCCACCCCGATGATGTTTATGCACCCAGAAAGGGCTCAGGTGAGGATGGAGAGAGATCTGTTTGAGTCTACCAGCAGTCTTCGCCCTCAGCATCGTCATCGCTGCAGGGGACACTGTCCGCGGACTTTCCGAGCCTTCTCCTGTTGTTCTTGACATTCTCGCAGAGTGACCAACCCATGGATGTCCTGCAAATGACACCCACAGCTTCGCTCGAAGCCCACATCATCAGCGTATCGCCGTCAGGTCCGCCAAAGACAACATGTGGCTCTTTATCATCCGCGGCGCGCTCTAGATGTTGGGCAACATGTTCCATCCAGTTGTGCCAGGCTTTGTCGCCTTGAAACTCCTTGGTGCATTCCCTGGCGACACAGCGCATATAGGTCGGCAGTTCACACCTTTGCCGATGGGCCAGACTCTGCAGCTTTTGCAGATGTATCCCATCGTCACGGAATGTCTCGTTGAAGTCGGGCATGTGCATTCGGCGAACGTGCTGCGTGAACAGGTCCTTACGTGCGAAAGGTCGACCGCAGGCAAGGTCCAAGCCACTGCTTGCCGGCTGCTTGCCGACCTTGCCACAGCTTCCGTTGGAGCAGAGCCAGTAGAAGAGGTTGATATGCTGAGAGGCGACATGCCTCTTCCACTCGTTCTTGAAAGGGAAAGTCATGTTGCAGCCAGCGAAGTGGAAGACGCACTTGAATGGTCGTCTATGTTGGATATTGACGTGCTTCTCGAGGGCTGCTTCGTTCTTGAAAGGTGCTTTGTCCGGACAGCGTGTGCATAGAAGTAAGGCCGAGGACCTGGGCGAGGGCTGCTTCTGGTTGCTCCTACTCCGTGAAATTAGTGAGGTTTTGGCGACCTTCGACTTTTCTGTCACTGTGAGCTTTGAGGGTCGGGCTCGATTCGATCGACCGCGCTTGGGCTCGCCTCTCTTATCAAGGATGCTCTCTGCAGCTGATGTTGTTGAATCGCGTGTTTCCTCTTTCTTAATCATCGAAGCACCAAAGGATGCCTCCTCTGTGGCTCTGGCATCTTCATCAACCAGTTCCAAGTCCGGGTAGGGCTGGAATGTGTGATCTGAGGCAGGTACAGAAGCGTCTCCTGATGCTTGAAGCTCCCGGGCTGAGAACGAGGGCAATGTGCCAAAGTCGAAATGGCTGGGGTGGGGTTGGCGGTGAGAGTTACACGTAGCAGCGTGGCTGAGCTCGGGAGCTCTGCCGTCGTCGAACTTCTGATAAGCTGGCTGGTATCCTTGGCTGGAACTGATATGGGACAGGTTGACATAACCCTTGGGGCCCAATCCAGTCAGAGTATTCGGGTGAGGTTGGCCAACCTGATGATCCAACTGCGTGTAGGTAAAGGACGGCGATGGGATGGCCATTTCGGGTGCTGGACTCTGTATCCTACTCTGATAGCAGTCGCTCTCGGTCATGAGACTCGGGCAATGTTGTTTGAGAGTTGGGGACTCGCGGCTTTCTGAGAGCACGGGCGAGCACGAGTACGCCGGTCCATGGGATGGGTAATTGTCGATAGTGCCGTGGCTAGATGTGCTGACTGGAAACCCCGGCTTCCCTTCGCTAAGATATCTCTGCATGAGCTCGTCGCTTTCAAATTCGTAAGATGAAAGAGGAGCTTCATCGTATGGGAGCTCGTCGTATGTGAGCACAGGGTCGATAACCTGTGTCATCGGTTGTTGTCGAGCATGAGCTGCCGCCATGCCAGCGTCAAAGTATAGGTTTGATTGGTTTAAAGACCAGCTTTCGGTCAAATGGCCATCTGGAAATGGAGGGAATGACATGGTTGCAACGAGGAGAGGCGCCTTTGCTAGGCGGGTTCGAGCGAGTAATCTTGCAGCAGGATATTGCAGCGATGATGATGAATCGAGAGAGGCAGACAGAACTTGGGTAGTAGTACAACTTGGTATGATTGACGAGGCATTTTTAAGATGGAACTTGGATGGAAGGGGCCTCGTTCTTAAGGAGAAGGGAGATCCAACAACAACTGCCAACCTACACACACAGCTGGGTTCAGCTGATAGCTCGGGGATCGATATATCACGGCGACGACTGACTGCCGGCCGCCTTCGAGGTGCTGCTGATCCCAGGTGGGGCGCATTGTCCGAGCTGAGACGGCCAGCATGGGCGCAGATACGTACTTGCCAATGTGTAGAGCCTCACGTACTACTCGCTAGAGGAGATACATAGGGTAAGACCGTCAGTGATGACACAGTCCTGAGGCAGGAATAGCTTGCAGTGAGGAGGTGAGATGACTCGGCTATGGTTGCATGTTACACAACAACGCGTTGCGGACCCTTGTAGAGACCAGGGGCCGAGCGAGGGTGCGTGGAGGGTGAGAGGAGGACATGGAGGCTGAGAGGAGGATGTGGAGGTTGAGCGGAGGATGGGAGAGGTACGGCACGCTGGCTGGCACTCGACAAGTCCTGGCATGGTTAGGAGATGAAAGGAGAAAAAGAAAGCAGAGAGAAGAAAGCAGTCAGCGTCGCGTAATCCACATACCGGGTTGCCGTGAGACTTGTTTGCAACCTGAGTGCGCATGTCCCCGTTTTTTACCACATTTTCCAGCAAAACGACACTAGTAGAACCGGTGAATCTATCCAGTCAGCCACAATGACCTGCGCTGCACAAACGTAGCTACCGAGAGCGCATCTCCCATAGTCTGTCTTGCCTGTCTTGGTGGTTCTCGGTCGGCCGCGTGTTTCTTTCCGGAATCTTCAGCGGCAGAAGGGAAAGGTGGCACTTCTGAGACCTCGAGGCGTGCGCAGACGAAGGCGCGACCAGATGACGGGTATTCGGATTGATAACTGTCGTCGACTAGCCCCGCTAGCCCTAAACTGGTCTCCCGTGAATGTCGGTTTCGCGATGCAGCTGAACTGAGCCTAACTGCCAGGTGCATACGTGTAACACACAAGCGGACTCGAGTCTCGCGCACTGGGCTCGCTCTCCACGAGAGTAGGCCAGAAGAGTCCTGTGAGACATTTCCGAGGGGAAGAACTCGACATATCTCAGCATCGCAGATAAACCGACACCTGGCTGGCTGGCTGGCTGGTCGGGTAGCTGACGAGGTGGGATGGGCTTCGCTTACTTTGTGCCTTGCCTGGCCGCCATAGATCGATCCGTCCTCCCGGCCATCTCATCCCGGATCGAAAGCTGATAAATCCGCAGTCTCCAGCTCGAGGGTTGATAAAGGCGAGTGTCCCCTTATTTCTCCGAAGCAAGGCAGCGTCGAGCAGCAAGACAGGAGCAACATTGCCATATGAAGGTGGTGATATCCCCCTCAGCGGTTTCAAGGATGTAGGCCGCGCACGGGCCACACGTCCAGCGCCCNNCCCCCCCCCCCCCCCCCCCGCAGCTGAGTAGACCAGACCCGCGCACCTTAATTATCCTCCGTCCAATCATCGCCCGCAGTTTCTAAGCAGGAGCCAGATAGCCGCCTACTCTAGATGGATGTCAGCGGCTCGCCAAGGGAACCGCCGCCTTTTCGCGGACGTTATTCCCAACAGGGAAGAGTAGGCATGACGGGGGCACCTTCCGGACGCCTCGAAAAGATTTGCCTGCGCGACGACGCCTCACCACCCCCCATAATCATCAACCACCCAGCCAGCCCAATTCCATACCATCCCACCTCTACCGCAGACCATACCTCTTCGCTCGGATTCCCAGGCACATCGACGCCCTACTTTTGAAATCTTAGTATACTAACTAGACTGAGAAGAGGCATTATTTATCTAGCTAACTACAGCCTCCCGTCCAACGACTCTAGCTAACCCCGAAGCCGGTACTGTTCCCCAGACTCTTCGCAACCCTCAGAGCCTCCGGTCGAGCCGCCATGGCTGCGGTATTCTAGACAAGGACTACTAGCCAAGAATTTCCACATGGCCGCTGGGCGATGCGAATGTCTCGAAGCCTCCCAGACCGGTCAGCGAGACAACCCAAGTCGCAATGCGAAGGAGGAAGAGAAGGCAAAGGAAGGCAAGTCAGTAGACACATAGCCCTCGCGAGTGCTGAGCTCCCCGGGCTTGGGATGATAGCCTATCTCGCCCCTTGGCAGCTCTTAGCCTCCTTTCTTTCAACGCCAGCTGTGACTTCATCCCTCGCTCTGATTCTTGCCACCATGCTCGCCCGTCCGTATTGTACCGTCGGTGAGATTCCTGTTTCGCATTGTCTGGGACTCGCCAAGACTGCCCCTTTCCGTATGACAAGCTGCCGCCTCTTCATGCGTGCTAAAAGCCAGGGCGAGCAGAAATAGCTAGTTCGCAGGTTTTCTTTGCATCTATATTGCCTGGGAGAGGATGGCCGGGGAGGCGGTACTATTCTTGATACCGAGATGCCACTTAGTTAATGTACGTGGGTTTGGGATATCACAGAGACTCAACTACCAATGGATTTTCTTCTCAGCTGTCACCATAGCTGACGAGTAAGCTCAAGCCTCTCTCTCGTCGTCTCTCAAAAAGATTTACCAGGCACGAATAGCGCTGCGTCCTCGTGCAAGACCGGGAATGCCATGAAGCTTGTCAACCATTTCTACATGCTCTATCGGCTTCGGCCGGTACAGCTAATCCATAGACCGGCCACCCCTGCCCTACTATTCCCGATCTTATCCTTTGCATGGCAGGGATGCGATCCGTGAATGCCAGCTGTTTCATCTCCCGCATTCCCGGGACCGAGGCCAAAGTTCAAGACTTCACTCCATGTACACAATCGAGGCGAGCTGATCCAGAAATATTAGCATCACCATTTCAAACCTAAGCACCTTTTGTCGCTCATTGCATTATCTTCCTTCCCCCTTCTCCAAAAATCTAAGAAAACGCCATACCTAAGCTCGCTCACAACCACAACATCCTGCACGATGGAAATTCCCTTGCATTAGATCTCATTGGCCAACACGATTAATCGCCATCCTCAGCCACTTCCTCAATGTAACAATTCGAGCATCTTTGATGATTACAAGTCAGACAGCTTGGTGCAAATTTTATGTTCTGCATATTGACATCGGGACCGGAGCATTCACACTGATTCGTAACGTCAGCTTCGACCCCAAAGCAACTAGAAACAAGTGAGCGACTTACACAGCTCCATAAGTGGGTAATCCTTTGCCGCAATCTTTTCTGCGGCGCATAATCATCTTCATGTTTCCGTTTCAAGTGGGAAGACTGGCTTTCGGGAGCCTCAATAGTGCCCTTTAAGTTATCCCATGACAGATTCGTTGGCGTTAGGCAGGCTGTTTCTAGGCTGTCCTCTCCATTGGGAGCATGTTGCCACTCCGTAATCCGCTTTATCTCTGTGCCACGACCGGAGAAATGATTATCGATATGGTCGCACCTCTCGTCCCAGAACTTAACTTTCTCGCTGGTTATTTCGATCGTGCCAATACAGAACCCACACCAAAAGCGCTTGGCGACATGGCGACCTATACGACAACTGTCCAGTTTTTCCTCCAGCAGTTTGAGGTCGCTTATGGAGTGCTCCTTCTGAAGATGGTTTCGAAAAGGTTCGCGACGATCGAAAGCTTTTCGGCACTGTCCGCACTGGCCGGGCCGAGCCTCTCTACATTTCCAAATCTCAAGCTGCCAATGCTGGCGGCTCTCATGTCTTTTCCAATCGTTCTTGCTGCCGAATACCTTGCGGCAGTTGCGTAGCGTACACCCATAAGGTTTATCGTGCCGCTTGCTGTGTTTTCTATGAAGAAAATCATAATGTTAAAACCATTGTCAGTCAATGTGTTGTGCAAGACCAAGGCATGTCTTACTTGAGTTCACAGGCCCTCTTAAAAGACTTATCACAACCTAGCTCTGGGCACGCATACTGTAACCTTGTGTGGTCTGTCTCGGCGTGTGATATGGTCGTGCTGCTTGAGCTTTCCGTATTCCCGTCCTTGATACAGCGTGCGAATAAGTCTCCTGGGATTTGTCTAAGGAGTTCCAGCATATTCTTGTGGGTAATCTCTTTCAATGAAGGCAAAATTCCAAAGTCAGGCTGCAGCCCGTCATAACTACCGTCGCTCACACCAACTTCTACCAATCTAGGCTTGACGGCCCCTGATGTTTGATCTGAATGGTTGAAATCAGATGGCACATTTGCTTCATCTACATCGACTCGCGAGCAGTTGTAGGCCGAAACGTCGGGTATGGTCGTGCGATCAAATGAAGGCCATGTTATCCCGTCATCCATATCCCTATCATGAGCATTAGACTGATGGGGCGGCTTGAAAGCCCTCGAAGGTAGTGACGAATCATGTGGCGCTACGCATGAGATCGATTCGTCAACTAGTTCTTGCAACGTCCGTTTATAATCGAAGGCTCTTTCATCATTCTTGACGGTAATCAGAGAAGACGCTCGTTGCTCAGGTTGGATAATCTCTGAGTCAAGGTCCAGATCCAGCTGCTGGGGTCTCTGCCTCTCGTTGCTATCATCCGACGTGTTTTGAAAGAAGGCCGGTGGATACATAGCTGGGCCACCAACACCTCTGAGGTCCTCGCGCAAGGGAGTCTGGCTATTTTTTTTACAATCAGTTCTGTGCCTCTGCAGGTATAAGAAACGCAGAAACTAACCGAGACTCGAAGCCACTCAGATCATCCTCGGCTGACAATTTTCGATCATGTTTGCGTTGGAGGTGTGCGCGAAAATTGTCTGCCCTTGGCCATTCTTTCTTACCTAACGCGCACGAACCAAGATTGCAAATGAACCTCGGACCTCTAACTGACTGGTCTTTGTGGACCGACCTCTTGTGTCGGTCGAGATCGTTCTGGGTCGTGAAACCCTTTGATCTATCGCGAGTGCATTGGGGGGTGTTGCAGAAGTACGGCTTGGCACATTTGAGTTGATGCTTTCTGGTATCAACTCAGCATATATCCATCACATACTCATTGTCATCTTCTGACAAGACATACCTCCATTCCGACTTTGTGCGTGAAAACGTGCCGCATTCAGGACAGGTTTTGTCATTTCCTGGCCAGCTTGGACATGTAGTCGCAATACTCTCAGTCGGATGAGACGCAGGCCATGGTTGAGTATGTGTATCACTGGTTCCGTCAAGGTGAAATGACCCGAATAAGCTAATCTCATTGAAGACTTCCGAGCTTCCGTCTCCATCACAGATTGAAGGAGCCTTGGCACTGAAGGGAGCTCCACTCCCGCCGTAACCAGAGTCTTCGGCGTTGGTGTCGGCCTCGGATGGCAAGGTTACATCTCTGTAGTAAAACAGAGCTGGAACGTTTGCTAAGAAGGTATCAGAAGCCGACATATGCCGACCAAGCTGCACTCCCTGAGGCGCATTACCTATGATGCCTGCGGGGATCCATGGCTCATTAATGTTCCAGTTATACTGAATCGAAGCATCAGTACGGCTTCGACGCGTCGTCGGGTAGTTTGGGAATTCCATGGCGGAGCGCTGGTGCTGCTGAGTTATAGGTAGTTGAATGCTGTTGGAAAAGGAAAGAAGAAAAGACGAAAATGAGAGCGACAGATCGTGGGAAAGCGTAGCACAAATCCAAATTCGTGCTCTACACAGATAGGAGGACTGTAGGATGCACGTAAGAAACTTGAAATTATATGCGAAAGAGATCTGTCCATAGAGCAGATGATGCCGATGCCGGAATAGGTCCTGTCGATGGTTTATTGTATAGTAATAATAGTAGTAGTAGTAGTAGTAGTAGTAGTAGTAGTAGTTAACTGAAGTCGATGTGATGTTGGAAAGTCAGGACCATCCATCATCGTCATCGCCATGGTTGAATCATGCGGTTTTGGAGCAAGTGGTGAGACGAGGGAAGTAGATGAACTGGAGATGGCGAGCAGATATGAGGCTAATAAAGGACTCGGGCGCAGCGCCTTGACCGCCTGAGGAAGCGACAGAAAGAAGCGAGGTTTGACCCGAAGGAAGTCCCGGATATGAGGGCACAAATGGATGTCGACGTGGATGTTTGACGTGGTCCTCAGCACCGCCTCCTCATACTTGCACACATGCATGTGCGAGGCGGAGAGGCGATTTCCGGGGGTTGGCCAATCAGAACATCTTATTTCGTTACCCCCCCTCCCCTTCTGCACGCATGTGCACTGGAGAGAGAAATAAGGCAGACAAGGCAAACCCTCCGTACTGTAGCTTAGGCAGCTACGGCACTGAAATGGGGCACTCGGACAACTTTACAGTGTATCTACTGTAGTACAGTATCAGTAGTCGTCAGCAGCTTCACTATTGACGTTACCTCTTACTTGGTGTGGTTCTGGTTGCAACAACGTGCTGCGACAGACACCAATCATGGCCAGAAGGCGTGATGCACATGCGCCGACGCACTGCGGCACCAGAATATGGTTGGAAGAGCTTTCGTCCACGTCCCTAGAATTAATAGATAGTCCCTACTACTATGACCATATTGATAGCAGAAGTACATCGGATGGGCGGGCAGCTTGCCAGAGCGGGCTTGAATCCGTCCGAAGCACATATGCATGAGTCAGGCAGGCACATCGAGATACCTATTGATTGACAACATGCTCACACTTCTTTTGAAATTGGGGTTGGCTGTCGTCTCCAAAAGAAAAAGAAAACCGGACTAGGAGCTGTGCATGATGCTAGCTGGGGTTGGAGTACCGCAACCACAAACAAAAGGCTGAGACATCGTCATGTTCACGTCAAATACCGTCTTAAATCGTCACGATTACTATGCTATGCCTCTCAGAACAGCTGATAAATTTGCTAGGGAGGAAAAACAGCAAACAAAGTAACAACAACTTCGCACTCTTCTACCGGAATCCATAAACCAGGACAAGTTCCTCTGCTCCAAGAAGACCAAGGGAAGAGAAATTCAAGCAAATCATATGGAACAGCCGCCAGAGGTTTGTTGATCATGATACGGTCCCAACTTATCAAGTTGACATCATTCGTCGGCTGAGTGACATGCCACATGATTGGATATGAATTCTGTACTTTTGAACGAGTATTCAGCACTCGAAGAGTACTTCTAGAAAGCCGAGGACACGGTGTTTCGGTAACAGACACACTACACCCTGCCCATACTCTCGGATATCTGCCTGAGCTCCCATGCATGAGGACGTTTTCAGTAGGAACTGATGGGGGAACCTTACCGCACACCGGCTCCGTCCTGCAACCAGAGGAAGGAAGAAAGTGACTGATCTGACAGCCCTCGAGCCAGTTGAGTAGTCGACTCGCCAGTGCATGTTGCAGGAATGAATCATTCGTAACTATTGGGCATGCTGGGGGATGGCTGCATTGTATTTGGGGCGCTTTTGAACTGTTCTTGATCCTGCCTCTACTCTCTGAAGCTTCAGGTCCGTTCGTCCTTTTATATAAGACGCCGATATCTTCCGCTCCTGGAGGTAGTCTTACGTTTCATTATATAGACCACAATCATCCGCCAGAGGTTCCCTATACGCTGACTAGACCAGGACTTTTAGTTCACGTTGAGCCCGTTGATATATCAATGTGTTAAATCCTCGGCAGTAAGTGGTTGGTCGTTTATCTCATGATCCAATGCAGTATCTCACTAACATAATCAGGTCTCCCTATATCATTCTTGTTCTCATTCGCATTTAAAAGACCGAACCAAACACCATATGCCATCATGTGCGACTGGGAAGAGTACCTCTTCACCTGCAACCACTCCGAGGTTCGGCTAAAGTCATATTGCCACTTCGCACGCAACGATCCAAATCACCAATGCTTCGGCGTCAAAGTTCTCAAACACTCTTGGCAACAGTTTGGCTCCTGTGGAAGATGCACCGCGGCCTGTCAGGCAGCACATAGCCAAGATCAACGACGGTGTTAAGACTGTCAATGCGCAGACACGCGAGACCCTTTTTCCAGGTGGAAAGGTTTATTCATTTACTTTGTTGTGCTTTTTGAGGCTAAGGATTAACGAAAAGTCGACGTTATTGTGTTACGTGTACCATATAGATCCGATGCTGGGGTGGGAAGCGTCGAGGATTGTCAAGGATGAAGAAAAGGAAACTCTTGGTAACCTGGCGTGAGTGTTTTGCAAACGTAAATCAAACTTTCAAGATTTTACCGTCCTTGATTTGACAACATCACATCGACAATATCACACCGACCTGCTCAGCAGACCTCTCCTACTCAGAAGAATGAAAGGCCAGAAGTATGCCTACAATGTCCTATCGCCGTGGCTGAACGAGTCGAGATTTTGAGGTTCCCCAGACGCAGAACGAACAGTATCTTTGACAAGCAAGCCCGTAATATGTCCCAACAAAAGTCATCTCAAATGTCTTAGTCCAAGCCGATAGGATATTTGCGCGGTTACGCACGTCGGCTATATACTTTAGTTCGCGGCTGTGCGGTTCAGTGCACGTCGCAAAACGCTCGCACAACTTCACGGCCCAAAGCACATCGCAAGTGCGACGTTTCTGTGGAACTTCAGGAGCTGGTCCATGATGATTTCCAGGGGAACCCGTTGATCGTCGATTCACAGTTGCTCATATAGCAAAGGATGCCTGGAATCAGATAGACAAGCCGCCAGCCAACACGTTGAGAAATGAAAGCATCATGATTTCATAGCTTGGCCGAAGTCAGAGAACGTTTGTCGGCTAGTCAATCCATGTTCGTAGCACCTTCAACAACGCCAACCACATTGTACCGCTTTGAGAAGAAGGTAATCCAGTCGCTGAGCACTCCCTTCTCCTTGTCGCTCAGATCCTGCCAATCAGGACTAACATCAGCGGACTTGGTGGAACTCTTTCCTAGTGCCCGAGATGCGTCTTTTCCAACAAATACTGTCCATGGAATCAGCTTTGTGTGCTCTGCAGTAAGATAACGCAGCAGGATAACGCAGCACGCTGCCCAGAGTTCGCAGGAGAGGAGACGGATATTTCTTACCATGATAACTGCCCCCAGGGGCGTAGACCTTGTTCCCCGTTACATCATACACCTTGCCCTGCACCAAACGGTTAGCTTGCGAGGACCAGCAACAAAGATTTGTTACAGGCAGGACATACCTTGATGGCTACGTAGCACTTGTCACTATCAGTTCCTGGTCGTTGAGTTAGTGGTGGATCTGGACGAATGATGAGCTAAGCCGTGACATCTAAATATGTGCAAAATCGATGCCTGAGCAACATTCGAGAGTCAGAGAATTTGAGAAGTCAAGCCACTAGAGCTAGTCACCTTCCACTTTCCAACACGGTGTCCTTGCACAGATCGACGACGGCGAGGTTGTCGCGGGGGTTATCAAAAGGTCAGCAATGCAAACACTTACCATTGGCTTTCGCTAGCTCCTCAAGAGAGATAGGGTCATCCTTTGGCGGGCTCAAAGTGACCGGAGTCTTGGGCTCAAACTTTCCAGACATGATCAACAAGAGACAGCAGATTTCGGTTGGTAAAAGGGGAAAGTTTTGAGGTCTGGAATTGTTGATAGAGAGGGGGGAACTCGATATGCCGCCGCGAGACCCTCCCACACCAAGACCTCGGCAGCTACAGAAGGGGGTTCCCTGCCAGTAAGCACGGGCCCAGAATGCAGCAAAGCTCGTGCTGAACAACTTATGTAAGCGGCTCCAGACGTCCATAATCGTCATTGGCAAATGTTCGTCGACTGATGTACTTTGCGACTTCTAGCAAACCGTCTGTCTACCAGTCCAATTTCTCTCGCCCTCACTGTTGGCAACCCGCCATGTCGGTCTCGGCAATAGCCTCACTGAGGCCCTTGCACGGCCAATGCCTACGGCATGCGACGACCGGCCTACTCTCGGTGCGAGTACAATCGCGATCCGCCTCCTTCCACATCCGCGCCATCATTCCCCTCCAAGCTGAGCAACGACGATTCAACTCCAATGTGCCTCGTAGCGAGGCCGAGAAGGAACAGGCGTACAAGCAGAATCAACTACCGAAGAAACACCAGCCGGTCCCCCAACAGCAGATCACGTTTCGTAAATTCGCTGGCCGTGCGCTCGGCGCTGGTCTTCGAAGCCTGTTTACTGCTATGAGCCCGACTGGCATCAAGACGGCATATCGACAAAGTCCAGGAGCTACTGTTGTTGCCCTTATTACGTATGTGGTATTTGACTTATCCTTCGACCTCTAATTATAACTAACGGTTGTTAGCCTCTTCATCATCGGTTGCGTCGCCGCCTTCGCCGTCAACATGTATTTCACATACTTCTACCACCCTCAGTTTACCAGATACCCCAAGCCCATCGCCAACTCACTACGAAGAGCCTTGTACTACACAAACTACCAGCCCGATGCTGAACTGGCCTTAAAGTACTACAAGCGCGCCATGGAGCAATGCGCAGAGCTGGGACTCGACCCCTTCTCCGACGAAGTCCTCGGTATTCGAATTCAGACCTCGTTCTGGCTGCAAAAGATTGGCAACTACAAGGGAACTCTCCAAGTTCTTGAGTCGGTTCTGGGCGACTGCAAGAGGTGGATCGATGTGATGGAGCAGTCCGTCCGCGAGGGCAAGGTAGATGCTGAAGGACGATACCTTGCATCTCCCCAGGTGGAGTCCGTCACTTCTGACTCCGAGCCGGCCGCTGAGAAAGCGACCGAGAAGTCTGAAGAATCGAAGCCACAAGAACAGGGCGATTCCGTACCCGAGAGTCTCTGGCACAAGCGACGACGTCTGTTAGCCAAGGCCGTCGGTACGTCAGTCAAGCTCGGCGAGCTCTACTCCGACGAGCACGTGCTAGAACCTGAAAACTCGCAAAAGCACCTGATCTGGGCTGTTGAGACCGCCTTGACCGAGTTCCGCCGCCGCAGGGCAGAAGGTGTAAAGCCAGGCGAGGGCGATTGGCTGTCTCCCGAGGAGATGGGCGGCGCAATGGAATCCCTCGGCCGCGACTACGAGAGCAAATCTCAGTTCCACCTTGCCATTCCCCTCTTCTTCCAAGCTCTCCGCCTGTGCGAGGTTCCCTGCCACCGCGCCGTCATCATGGCAAACCTATCCGCCACCTTCGCACAGTACCCCATCATGGCACCAGCATCCTCCATCACCGAACCCACCGCGGAACCTTCCGCTGTACTCAAGGACATCCAGGAACCCGGCATGCCCACTACTCGCAAGGACTGTCTCGAGGCAGCGCTCAACTGGGCTAAGAATGCATACCAACACGCCAACGACGTGAAGGGAGAGGAACGTACACCTGAATGTGACGAGGCTTGTGCTGTGGCCCTCTGCAACTGGGCTGACGTTGCCGCTATGATGGGCAAGACCGAGCTCGCCCGCAGGAAGTACAACCAGGCCATTGATATGAGCAAGGAGCTGGACTTTCCTGCCGCGGCTCAGCAAGCGCGTAGTGGCCTGGCCAAGCTTGCTCAGGCGTAAGGATGACGAACGCATATGACAGTGCTAGACGGGACAGTTGTGTACGAAACTGACACCATGCTGAGGAAGCTTCAAAGCAGTACAATGTGTTCATTTTGTAAAAGTAGATGCAAATCAATACCCGTCTCTGATCAACTTGCCATTCTTGTAACGTGCTGATCAAGTGCATATCATCATGTGTGCTAATTGTAACATAAAGTAAGCGGCTCTGCTTGTATCGGACCTTACGTTTCTATTCAGCCAATGCCTTTTTCTTTGGTTTGTATAAGCTTGGAACATCTTATCTGCCAGAACTAGAGGTTCGATGTATGAAAGCCATCAGCGAACGCAGCATCGCCCGAAACGGGGTCATGAGAATTGATAGAAGCCATTCTAAACCATTTTGCATGCGCCAAATACTCCATGCCGTGACAGTTCCTGCCCATCCCAAAAATCATCAAAACTTTCAAAAATAGCAATGCGCTGTTGACTACGCCATCTTCTGTCTCTTCGCATCTAGACTGTCGGGGGGAGTAGTATTGCCGGCTCCGTTACCATTTGCCGGAAGATCTGCCAGAGGTGGACGTCCGGCAGCCACGGCATCAGGTGGTGGTCGCTTCATTGTCGGTGGCCGATACGATCCCCTATTCGCAAGCGGACTTCCTGGACCATTGGGCGCACCAATCCTGCGAGTCTGATCCAGAGAAGGGTTGACAACGTTGCCTCTGCTCTGTGAGCTGCTGAAGGATGGACGGACAGGAGTGAAAGAGCCTGTATTTGGTGACTGTACTGCAGGTGCTGCAGATGCGGCTTGACTAGAAGCCGGAACAACATGCTGGCCGTTCTTGGCCACCGGCTTGGATGAGTTATGATCGATCCCTGGAGTCTTCCGAATCGAGGGGCTATCTGCCTTGGGATTAAAGGCTTGTTGGGCCTGGGGCACAGCGATGCGAGCATTGGCCTCTGGCAGCTGACTGACTGCTTTCGCAGAGAAGAAGCCGACAGTCTCGGGAATGGGGCCGTTCTGAGGTGGTAGAGGGGGTGGGCGAGCTGCAACTGATGGATTATTTGGTGTCTTGGCAGCAGTTGGAGGTTCTATACGGTTCTGTGCAGATCCTGCTCCTACGCTTGCATTCGAGGGAGCAGCACGCGACTGAGCCTGGTTCGGCGTTTGAGGGGGTCTGCTTAGAGATCCGCCATGATTGGTCGTGTTTGGTGGTTGAGCAGATTGATTCTGTGCGCGTGAGCTATTCATCAGAGGTCTTTCGCTCGGGGCCTGGGCGTGAACAGACGTCGATAACATTATTTCGTCGGGGTGGTCATCTTCTGGAACACAGAAGTCGGCCTCGTCGAGTTCTACAGATATTCAGCCTCCATTTCTTCAAAACCGTCAGAGGACAGCATACCACCAAGGAAATCCTCAAATGATTCCGTAACGCCCAACGCTGGTTCTGCCTTGATATCGGTCGTAGCTACTGGGGCAGATTCCACCTTCACTGTGTCTCGTTTGATAAAATCCGAGTGGCGATGCAGATTACTCTGATCAAATTTCTTGACTGGCTCGGCCCTCATCTTCGTAACTTGCTTGACGAAATCCTTATCGTAGATGCAATTGCCGAGAACGTTACCAAAACTTCTTAACGCTCGCTTCAATCCGTCTGTGGTACCCTCTTTCTTGGCCTTCTCGAAGGCCATTGCCTTTCCTCTAGCATTGTCGATCGATCCGTATCCGATGTCTTCGTGAAAGGTTCCATCGCGAAGAGTGACTCGCACAATTACTGATAAACCTATGCTAACGCGTTGTGTTTGTGGGTTCTCATCCGCGAAGTCGACTTGGATGTTTTGAATGGAAGACGACCAGCCGTTGAAGCCAAACACTTCGTTCGCAAGTGTAATGCACTTCTCCGCTGTGAGGTAATGTACCTTTGACCCACCAGGGCCTGCTCTCGCCGAGATGTACTCAGGTCCAAGCTGCTTGTCGAGCTTCGCAGAGATGGTAGCAATATCCTTGGCAGCCCATTCTGACACGCGTTGCCGAGGTTCCTCAAATGGATTGGTCACGGTCGTGTGTTGAGCGCCTGGGCTGAACGATGGGTCAGTAACGCAGCAGCGTAAGTGAATGCAGAAATAACATACGCAGGCATCTTGGGAACGCAGCGATCTTCGCCGCCTAATCTGTCATCTAGATAAGCGAAACCGAAATATCGACACCGAGGGGAGCTGACGAAGAAAATCGAAAAAGATAACGTGTGGCGATGCTCGAGTGTGAATGACCAGGCCAGGCACCACCCAGCGATGCACGCGTTCACAGTCACTTTAGGCACGCGTCTCTCAAGCGAAATAAAACGGGACAGCACGTGACCCGATAACAAAGCGGTATTTTCGGAAAGTGGAAGGGGCTGCCCTATTTGCGTGGTAGCTAGACTAGATAATCTCAAGCCTATCTGAGCTTCCTACCATTTAAATCAAGTGCTGAATGGTTCTCGCAAAAGATCTGTGATCTTACTATGGCACTGTTGACCTCGGGAATATCAGTCTTGCGGCCATCCATCATGCCGTAGATGTATATGTAATAGGTCTGTTAAGGCTGTACAGTCATAGAGCTTGAGGCCAAATTCACGCAGGTTACAAATACCAGCAGAAATCCAAGTTGATGATCCCCAACCCAGAGTGTATTTAACCAAAATCCCAGGAAACGGTATTGGGAAGAACGAACACGTCTACATACAGGCTAAGCGTGGTCTGTCCACGACGAAATAATAGAGGGAAAAAGACAATCATTACCAATCCCTGTTGCTGATGAATGAAGGAAAAGGGATATCTGAAAGAAGACAGCCAAGATTTAAAACAAAACGCCACCCAACCTGCCGAGACATGGATGCAATCGCAAAGCTTGATTTCTATGCCAGCCCTTGATGCTCAGTGAAAAATCATCATAACAAACAATCGTTACGAGGCCCCGGTAACCTAATTTCGGCTTCGCGCAAAGGTTGAAGGGAATCGGAAGTAGCCTCTTAATGCATGTCTACCAGGGGCCAACTCGTACCGGAGCACCGTATGTCCCAGACACGAGCTGGTTTAAGATCGAATTGGGATCAGAGGAACTATTCGAAGATCCACCCGAGTTTTGTCCCATCCAGCCCACACTGTTAGCCATGGCGCTCATAGCTGTCGATAGACGTCCACCTGATTGCTCATTGTGACGAGACACGACCTGATCCCATTGTCCTGAATGCAAGTTGAAGCCGCCCGCTCGCTTGCCAGCTTCGTTGATAACCAAAGCCCAAGCTTTTGAAATCTCCTCGTAGGCGTTTTCCTTGTGATGTCGATAAGCGTGAGGCTCCCAATCTGGCAGCTCGTGGATGAGCGTAGTTGCCCCATCCAAAAACTCCAAGGACTTGGTGGGTTGGTTTTCGATAGGAGGAAGAAATTGGGGTGTAAAATCGGAGAGAGCGTCGAGTAAGGCGACGAGAGCGTCCTTGACTCGATAGTAGGTGTATTCGGGGCTGGTCTGGCCATAGGGAACAGCAGCCTTTAGTTTCGTAACGTAACTCTGAAGAACTTCAAGAGCGGAAGAGGCCGTAGGGCGAGGAGCGCCAGATACGACTTCTTGGTTGATGTCGGGATGTCGCTCGCAGATTCTCTCGAGGGCTGTTCGGAGTTGATCGATATCGAGGGTTTCAAGGAGGCGATTGAGGGCTAGAGGTCGTCCTGTAAGTTCGTTTGATCGAACCTTCTTCGAGGGACGCGTGAGTGCTCTGCTGGAGATGGCAGGAGAGCTCTGGGGGGACATGGTCTCATCGCCATCCTCGTCAGCCTTTCGTTTTCGAGATGCCATGTTGTTGTGAAGGGGCGAAACTGCGATTGAAAGGTAAGTGGCGGCTCACAATAGGCATCCGACGTTGTCAGGAAAGAAAGAGTGGGTTAAGAGGAAAATCATCACTTACGAGATCGCTGAGGGGATATTCGCTGGCTCTCGTATTTGTGAGGAAAGACGGGAGGTTGTGGCGAGAGCAAAACGTTCATGGTGAACGATGACAAAGGCGCCAGAGCGCACAAGGCGGTCCAAGCAGCAAGTAGTGAATAAAGACTCGGCGACTCCCCCAGCAAAAATTGATCTTAAGTTTTGTAACAGTATCGAAGAAGTGATTGACTTTGTAGGTTGAAGCACAGAGAGTGTAACGTCAATGCTGAAGGCGACGAGGTTGCCTAAATCTTCGACTGTAGCGGAGGAGAAGAGAGGGACTAGGTCGGGGGGAGAGGTGGGACTCTCGGCGGAAAGCGGTCAGGTTGCCCAGCGGTTAAACTGTCTTGCGGGCAAAAACCCAGGCGGGCCAAGAAAACAACAATAAAAATACAGTGCGTTACGCTTGCGTTATGCTGTTATGGACGACCGCCGCAAAGTGGGCAAAGGTGGGTTGGGTTCGGGTTGGTTGTTTGGGCTGGGTTTGAGGAGATGAGAAGCGGAGCTGAGTCAAAGCGAGAGGTTTTCGGTTGACTGGGGGTTCTCGAGAAGCGGCGGACACTGATTCGATGTTAAGGAGCGAGGTGCGATGAGCTGCACGTGATGCGTGGGCCTGGCTGAACTAGGCGACGAGGGACAGCTGCCGACGACGCTACAGGGATCAGTACTAACAGCGGGACCAGCAGCGGTAGGGTCATGGGGATCACTAGAGTAGACTAGACTAGACCAGAATTGAGAAGCGGCACGGAGTAGATCGATCACATAATTATACCGTGGTATTGACACCAGAGAGAGGATATAACATCACGGGTTAGCGGCTACGAAAGTTGGTTGTCGTAACGAGCTGGTCTTAGAGTGATGAGAGCAAGCTCAGATGATTCAAGTTCGATTTCCAGCACGGATCAGAGGAAGGGCGAGATTCTTATCGTCATGTATACGCCCGCCTGGTAAGCTAACGTTACTACAGAGTCTACTAATACTCGATAGATAGACTAGCAAACGCAATAAGTGCATCATCTGACAATGCCTGTACCTTAGGCCGCATCATTCGAACGATCATCATCCCCCCGGGGGGAAGCTGTGTAGAGCTGCGCAGTAGCCACGCTCCAGGACAGGTTCTAAATGGAAAGTCACCCAGTTTACTGCTTGGAAATGTGCTCTGATATTGATGCCAGGATTGGTTCTTCCCCTTTTCTTTCAACAGCTTGACTTGTGTACTCGCGAGCCCTGCTTTCTTTCCTTGTCACAAGCTTCAAATGTATGATAGTTCTCGAACAGTTTGATCAAATCCGTCGCCCCGCAAAGCAATCGATCCGACCCCACCCTTCCCGTCTTTCTTATCGCTTATCGCATGTTACCCGCAGAAAATTTCTGGTTCGGGGACGAAACAAGTGCTTCGATTTTGGCGACATTGGAGTATCATCTCTACACCATATTGGTTGTTCAAAATCACACACAATGGCGACCAAGGACAAGAAAGAGAAGAAGGAGAAGAAGTCCTCCCGAAAGGAGTCCAAGGCCGAAAAGGTCTCCAAGACCGAAAAGGTCGAGGAAGAGCCCGTCGATACCGAGATGGCTGAGGCGGTTGAGAAGCCCGACGAAACCACTTCACCCGAACCCACGACATCCTCTTCCAAGCGCAAGGCCCAGGTCGATGAAATCGAAGTCGATCTGACCCTTCCCGAACCCCCCTCGAAGCGTGCCAAGCGTGCGCTCAAGAAGGGCAAAGCTCTCCCTACAAAGCAGGGCAGCGACGACGAGAAGGAGGAGTCCAAGGAGAAGAAGAACGTCCGGTCTGAGCATGGTGTCTGGGTAGGCAACCTGCGCTTTACGGTGACACCCGAAGAGCTGCGAACGTGGCTCGTTGACAACTCCGGCGGTGTGATCACCGAGGAGTCGATTACGCGACTGAAGCTACCCACGGTGAAGCAGTCCGGCGGCGACAAGGGTGCCAAGCCTCCAAACAAGGGTTTTGCGTACGTCGACTTCAAGGAAATTGGCCCCAAGGTCGCCGCGATTGCGCTCTCGGAGACGGAATGGCACGGGCGCAAGCTCCTTATCAAAGATTCTACGTCCTTTGAGGGTCGTCCCAAGAAGGAAGCGGAGGTGGCCGAGGGCGAGGCCGGTGCGGATGGTCAGAAGGTCAACAAGCAGGAGGTTAACGCGAGCCGCAAGATCTTCGTGGGTAACATGAGCTTCAAGACGACCGAGGACGACCTGTACCGCAACTTTGAGAAGTGTGGCGAGATCGAGTGGGCCAAGCTGGCTACCTTCGAGGATACCGGCAAGTGCAAGGGTTTCGGCTGGGTCAAGTTCAAGGAGCCCGAAGCTGCGGCGTGGGCAGTCAAGGGGTTCGTGAAGATCAAGGAGGAGATTGAGACGGAGAAGGATTTCCAAGACGACGACAGCGCGGACGAAGATAAGAAATCCCAGGAGAAGCCATTCAAGATGCGCAAGTGGTGGGTAAACCGGCTGCTGGGACGCGAGCTGAAGCTCGAGCTGGCAGAGGATGACCAGGTGCGGTACAAGAAGCGCTACGGCAAGGAGCGCAAGCCGGAAGACAGAGCCGACAGGGACAGCAACCCCCGAAACAGGCCTCCGCCGCGCTTGAACAACGAGGATGGAGCGGGCGCACCGGCTGCGGCGAAGCCCCTGAAGGAGGCTGAGGATATCAACGTTGCTCGGTTGACGGGAGCGGTGGTGAAGCACACGGGTACGAAGATGTCGTTTGACGACTAAGAGGAGAGAAAAAAAAGGGGGGGATACCGGGAGTAATGGGATTTTATAGAGGCAATTTCACGTTCTGAGATACCCAAGACTGTTCTTTCGTCAGGAAACCGCTATTGTGCTGTAGAATTGCTGGCTAGCTGACCAGATCCGAGCCCGTGATCCGGCCCGTAACGTACGGGCGGGCCGGAGATGTGAATGCTTCCCCGCACCATCGCCCCCGAGTTGACGGTGACGTCGGTGCTCCGCGTTGCATCTTACCAATACGACAGAGTCAACCTTGGTATTGAATCTGGGTTCCGTTATTCCGCCAAAAGATTTGTCAGGGTCACCTTGATCATCTCTCGAGGCATCATGTACGAATCGCAGATCACGTTCACGATGGATACCATCTGTCCCTGGTGAGTCCGCAAAGGCAGCATAGCGAACTGTAGTCTTGAAGGAGAAAAGATTCATTAACTCACCATGTCTATAGGACTTATCTAGCTAAGAAAAGGTGAAGCTCTTCTCCATCCACCGTCATCTCATCGCCATCACTTAACACCCCCCCAGACTCGACAAAGCCCTATCTCTTGTCCAAGCCTCCTCACCCCCCGTCTCATTCACCTATCACTTCGCCCCGTACCAGCCAGAAGCAGACCTACAAGCCACGATCCCCGACCGCCGCAGCCATGCCCTTCACCACAAGCACAACGACAACCCAACCGCCCAGGCCGTCTACCTAGCACACATGTCCTCCCTCGCGGAACCGCTGTCCCTCCGCCTCGACGCCCAAGGACCGACGGGCAACTCCCTCCCCGCACACGTCGTCGTCCAGCGCGTTCAGGAGACTCGCGGGCCAGAGGTGGCTTCGCGCCTCGTGGATGCGCTGTTCAGGTTGTACTTCTCAGAGGGACGGCATCCGGCGGCTGCGGAGACGCTGGTAGATGCTTGTCGGGAGGCTGGGCTGAGCGAGGAGCTTGCGAAGGGGGTCGTGGATGGTAGGGGAGAGGGCGAGGTGCAGTTGAAGCAGATGATGAGGAGCATCGGCATGGATGTGGATGCTGTTCCTACCGTGGTTGTAGAGGGGCGGAGGAGGGATGTGACGTTGACGGGACTGAAGGAGGTGGAACAGTATGTCAAGGCACTCGAGACCATCGTCAAGGAGAGCACGTAAACATCAGTGCGGACATTGAGAACGAGTATTCTGGAGTTCTTGTTTTTTTGTCCCATTATGATCGGCATGGGCCTCTGCAACCGAGACCGAGCGAGTAGCGTTAAGAAGCTTCTTGGTACATCACAAGAACTTAGCAGCACATACCTGCATCAATTCGTAAATCCGTACCTTCGTCAGTCATACATACATAAGAAACATATAACGAGAGTGAGGTCCATTCATATGTCCATCTATCTCGTTGTAGCCCCAAGATATGCCATTCAAGTATCCTTTTCCCAGCCAACGCCTTGCTGTAGATCGCATGCATATACCCTCACGACCTGCTAAACATCAACGGTACCAGTACACTCCGACTTTCCAAACCCTTAATATCCTCCACAACCATCTGCGATCCAAACGCCGGTCCCAGATCCCGCCCAGCTAAGAACCGACATGCTCTCGTCTCGCCCACTCCCCGTGACTGGTGCAGCTTCTTGCTACAGAACTCGCGGCTCAGTTTGGTCAAGACGGCGGCCTTTGCCTTTGCCAGAGCACTGATACGTGCAGAGGCATCTTCGGCGAGCAACCTATGCGCTTCTTCCTGCTCAATGTTGCGCTGGACGGCGGTGATGCCGTCGTCTGGTCCCGGCGCCGCGTACTGATGCTTGGAAGATGGATCGTAGGTGGTCGGTTGGAGGAGGACGGGGTGCGGGTCTGCTTTTAGGATGGGTGCCGTGATATTGGGAATAGGGGTCGATGGCCGGAGATCATCTTCATCAATTGAAGGGTCTGTTCTCGATCTAAGGCTAGATTTGGAGGCTTTATATCGTTGTGAAGAAGAGCGAGAGTGCGATGCTGATGATTTTGAGGGCAACGGAGCTTCAGGTTCTTTTCCATCGTCGCTACGGTGTCTTCGCCGACGTCGACGAGACTTCTTCTTCCTGAGTTTGGTGCTGAAGCCTACTTCACCTTCTCCATGGGCGGCAGACGGAACAGAATGATCACAGCCAGCCAAGAGGATCTCGCCTTCCTCGCTGCCGTCCAAAGCAAAGGATGAGAGGCCAAGATCGTCGTCCAGCAACTCTCTGTTGGCGGCCGCCACTGCTGCGCTGGGACTGGGGAGACGCTCCGAGCTGGGACTGGTGACGACACTGCATTCCGACGGGGTAGCTAGACTGCTGCTCCGTGACCACTTGCCACAATTATCCAGTGGCGAGAGTGCATCGTCCCAGCTCCCGTTGTCTGCGAGCACTACTCTCCCAAAGTCAAACTCCCTGACCGTGTCACGATGCGAGGTGATGAGGTTGCTGAGCTGTGGTGCGTTCATGGTGGTATTCCGGATCTGAAGGTAACGCAGCTTGGGAAAGTGAATGGCAGGTCTAGTCGGCGGCGTTGGCAGAGGAGAGTTGGGCGATGTAACTTCGTGAAAGAGCTTCTTCGAAGTGCGTGGCGGCGCGAATAAGGGGTCGCCAGATAATGATACCGGACATGGTCCCTTTGCCCCAAGCCATGTGAAAGCGAATTTCTCGAGATTGGGCGCGAAATTGCGGATGTAATCGTCCATCATCTTGAGATGGTCCAGTCCTGGCGAAGTACCGTAGAAATCCCATGCTTCGACGGAGATTGACAGTTTACGAATCCGTCGCCATCGTCGCGATGACGAAGGCACGCTCCCGAGACCAGGAACGTGACGGAGGTAGAGGAAAGCAGCCGGGTGAACAGACGAGAGAGAAAGTTTGGAGAGCTTGATCAGCGGTGCGCGCTCCAGGGCGATGCGCAGACTGATGAGGGCGTAGTCGACGACATCGCGACGATAACGCTCACGAGGATCCTGACCGGGACAGCGAATCGTCAAGTGACGCAGATTGACGAGGTGTCGCAGGGCGTGGACGAAGCTGGGCACGTTTGTAGCAGCGTGGAAGAGAGGCGGGTACTGCTGCGTCAGGATGTCTCCCAGCTCCGAGCTTGCGTACTTTGGCCTGGCAAGGGCAGATCCCATGGAGGTATGCGGCGAGTAGAGAAAGGTAATCTCACGACCCGTCTCGGGGTGGATGAGAGGCGGGAGAAAGGTGGCCTCGGAGTGCTCGAGGCGAAAGGTGAGGTGCTCGACGTGGTGGCCGACGCGGGCGAGGGCGGCAACGTGCGTGGCGCGAGTGAATGTAGACGAGGAGAAGGAGATATGGAGACGGCGGAAGAGCTGGCGAGTGGTGAGGTTGCAGGTAGCTGCGGAGGCCTGGCGGAGGGCGCAGGCGTCGGTGGTGGTAAGGTGTTGGAGGAGGACATGCTTGATGGTGTCGCTTCTCAGGAGGGCGATGAAAAGATGATCCGGTGTGGCCATGGCGGCGGCAGAATCATGTCGATGCCGAGGGGGTTGCTTGGGGGAGAGAACCGACTGGTCTGTCGTTGGCGTTGATGGTGTACTCACTCACTTGCACCAGTCACACGCAGAGTGAGGCTGCTCAGTAGAGTAACAGATGCAAGACTTGTGTAGTGCTATATTAGTATATTCAGGTGATGGCACCTTTGAGAAGAGAAAGACGAGATGCTTCACGAAGAACAGGGCCCGAGGGGCCACCGCGAGCTGTCCGATCCAGAGGACCGAGATATATCTAACTCTCCTCGCTCATAGCCAGACCATCGTCTGTACTCACTCGCCCACGCCTGCATCTTCTCTTCTCCTCTTTATCCCTCCCAACACACACGAAGACGACTTCGCCTCGTATCAAATCACTCCCACCAGCCCTAGTCAACGGCAAGTGCGCAGTGTAGCTGCATGTTAGAGAGACCTACGTCTGCATCGCGACGACACCAACCGCGACCCATCGACTGGCTACCAGTGACTCGCAGAGCGGGGTGCGATGCAGAAGCCGGTAGACCGTGCAGTAGCGAGCGAGCGAGCGAACGACACTGCAGTAGCGCAGCTCCGAAGACGTCGAATCCTGCTGTCCCGCTTCGTTTCGTTCGTCGGGGACTCCTTCGGCGGGGGAAGAGGGGGTTGGTCCGTGATGATGATCTGGTGTCGGGTCGTTGATGATGATTCGTCGGGTAGTTTGTCGCGGGGAGGACAGCAAACCCGATTTGACCACCTCGCGGGGAGCGCGTTGCGGGCCGTCGACGTCGCGCGAGAATGGTATTGCATGATTGGTTCGTCTTGTCCATGCAAGCCAAGACCTCGACGAAGCTACCATTTACTGTACTCCTCTGGACGTTCCTCTGCCGATAAGCGCGACGACCCGGGTTCGCTTGACGCGATGTCCAACGACACGACCAGACCTGGCGATGCTAACCTCAACCTTCAATGTCGCCCAACACACGAAACTCATACATCGAACTGTCCCTTCGACAAAGGTCGTGCCCGATTGCGTACGCGTCGTGTCTAGAATAGACTAGAGTAGCTTCCTGCCGCGCCGCAACCACCATAAAGTCCCGACTCACATCTGCAACCCTCCGCCCAGTCACGTTCATAGCGCGAGAACGACCGACGAGCTGCCAGACACGACGGATTCCGAACCAATGGCCTGGGGAAAAAGGAATAGAAGCTTAATTAGGTGTATGCAGATCCCTTAATCTATCCACTCTCTATTAGCCTTTCCGAGACGCTGCTGCCGTGTTGAAATGAGTGGTAGGTGAACTCTGAAGATGTGGCATATCAAATACCTGCTTCAACCATGTCTCCGCCGTCTCTAGATCCTTTGCTACATTATGTCTTGAGCATATCAAGCAACTCGGTCAGCTTTCTAAATCACGTTTCATATGTTGAGAAAGAGCATGTGGCGAGTTCAACTTCTGGACCATTGGAGTTGGATGTCTTTCCAGATTTCTACGCAGGCGGGTATCAGATGCGTCCGGTTTCCACTTTCTTGCCGTCCATTCAGACAACTGTCCACCAACCACTGCCGGACAGCATCGCAGCGATACGACAAAAACTCCATCCGTGATGTAGCCCCTCTCGCCTTAGGAGGGCACAGTCCAGATAAAACGTGTTGTCTTTAGTTTCCCCTGCTTCTGCCACGACCTCGGCTTCCACCCCCTCCCCTACCTCCACCTCGGCCTCCTCTACCACCACGCTGGTTTCCTCCGCCATCGCGCTGACCTCCTCCTCCTCCACGATATCCACCACCACCGCCGCCGCCGCCGCCACCCCGCTGTCTGTTCCCACCATTGCCTCCTCCACCGCCACCACCATACGAAGGTTCGCGGCGTTGCATATGCTGTGGCGGAGGCACATTTCGGTAATCTCTCGATGGTGGTTTTGTGGGCAACGAGGGCGGTGGCGGTCTTTGCGAGTTATACGCAGGTGCTCCGGGCACAGGAGGTTGTCTCAAGGCACTAAACGAACCCTGGCTCTGCGGCAGCCCTGGTGGAGGAGGCCCAGGAGGTAGCGGAGGCTGCCCTTGCCTCGCGTCCTGCACGCGGCCTTGGGAACTTCTCCCACCTCGTGGCGGTGCGTTGGGCATTTGGATGTTGCTGGCCATTCGAATTTGTCCAATCGCGGCTTTCTGCTTCACAGGTTTGTTACCTAAGAACTCCGTGTCAGAGTCGCTCTCTGAGTAGTGGACATGAGTGGTCCGCGTCGCGTGCCCACGAATCTTGAGCCCGGAATCACCCTTTGACTGCGTGCCCTTGGCGTTCTCGGCGCTCTCTTCGATGCTCGAGGTCCCACAGTTGGGATCCGTGTATAGGTCACGATTGCTCGTTGACCATGTTGGGTTTATCCCATCGCCTCGCCGCTTGCAGTCGTTAGAAAAGTGCGTGCTACTACCGCACTGCGCACATGTGGCAGGAATAAACTCCACTTTCTTGATAGCGGCGCCCTCTGGTCGAAATGATCGCCAGAGTTGTGTGCAATCCGTTTCAAGATGATCCTCAGAGCTGCAAATGTTACAGGCCAAGCCCTCGCCTTTGGTCAACGCTAGCTTCTCAGTGCACTGAGCTTCGGTGTGACCAATTTGACGGCATTTGCGACACCGCTCGCGAGTCGGACAGCAAAGATCGGGATGGTCATGGCTTTGGCAGAACGAACAGATCAAGCTGGGACATCTGGTCGCCAGATGTGTCTCGCTTCCGCATAGTAAGCACATGCGAGTAGGATCCTCTGCCGAAGGAAAATATCTCTTCTGCTGTTCTGATGCGGAGGCTCCAGTAGGGACATTTCTTTGGGTTTCGATGATGCCGTTGGGTGCGGATGTATCGTGGATGAGGTTTTGGCCTGCGGGCTGAACAGGGTCAGATTTCCCATTTGCCCGCGAGGGGTTATCTGCAAGTGAAGCTCGCTCATCCACGCCGGGGACCGCTTCCGCTGCATTCTCGGTCTTGCTCATGGTCGGTTCGTACTCCACTTCGCTATCCGACTCCTGCTCGTCCGCGTGGCCGACATGTTCACCTTCGCTTCCAGTAGAAAGACGCGAACCCTTGGTCTTTCGAGCAGGTTGATCAGGAAGTGACTTGATGATCTCATCAGACTTTGCTGGTTGTATGCTTTCAATGAGCGCTGCCAGCGTGCCAGTCGACTCGACCTCGCTGGCTGCTTGCCTGGCACTCCGCTTCTTTCTGGCCTTGAGACCTGCGTGATCGAGATAATGGACGTAAGCAGCTTGAGCCAACGTCGGCGTGATAGCGTCAGCGTGCTCCGCGTTGCTAGACAGAAAGGCACGAATCCAGTCCTTAAACCTATCGAGCCAAGACCCCTCTCTTTTTTCGGGAAGCCCAGGAATGCTGAAGTAGACGGAGTTGTGGTGAAACTTGGGAACATCGTCCAGTAAGAGGGCTCCCGAGGTAGGCGTACTGGGCGTACTAGGCGCACCAAGTGAAGTTCTCGTGATAGTCTTGCTGATGCTTGGGTTCCAACCTCCTGACCTCAACGGCTTAGGTTGCTCCGAGGAAGTGTCAGTAGAGATCTCATCTTCGCCATCTTGTACTGAATTCGCTGCACCACCAGCAGAATCACCTTGGGGCCGTGTCTCGTCGATTTCTCCTTCTTCGGAACTCGGCTCCCCGTCGTCCTTGCTAGCTTCAACGGTTGTTGCAAGAGCGTCCGTTTTGGCACGCTTAGACTCGGGCAGACGCGCTGCGCCGTCGAGGTCTGGGACAGGTTCTTGAGTCTCTTCAAAGGTTCTCTTCTTGGCAGGTGAAGCAGTTTCGTTATCGCTGGACATGAGATTCACAACCTCGCCAGGATCGAACTGTGGTACGGTCATGCCTGAAAAGCGAATGACCAGCCGTCTTGGCAGGTTCTAAGAAGTTGCTGCCTTACTTCAGGTTCCTGGTGCCTCGGATCTCGACTCAGTCGCAATCTCACGAGGCTGCAGCCTTACAAGTATCAACTCTCGGGTTCTCGTTTTTCCTCGGACCAAACCAAGCCCCAGACAACAGTTCAGGTGGTCACACAGTCAGACTGTTTGGGCTCGATTGTGGTGAGCGAACGTACGAGACGTCGTGCGAGGTCCCGATTGCAGTATGAACAAGGATCGGCTCACGTTATCCTATGGCGTCGTTTCTTCTCAGAGCTAAGGCTCGAGCCGAAAAGAAAAGATGTACGACGAACGAGCAGCTAAGTCACTGAGGACACCACAGATGCCGGCGCAGAAATTCGCCGAGTTGCCAGTAGCTTGGGGAATTTCAGATCGAAAGAACAATTGTTCCTCAATCTAACCAGAAATTCGAATGGCCGTTCTAAAGCCGGTAAATGGTAGCTCGAACGACGATGGAAGTTCGACACCTCAACTTCATGAGCATGTACCATGATTGCTTCCTTTGAGGAAAAAAATGACACACAGCCAATCAGAGTGCGTCCAGCTTCGAAGTGCCTTAGAAGTACCGAGGATTAACCATTTCGCGATCAATCAGGGACAGGCAGGCTCCGGGCAGGTGCGTACTCGGGTTCAAGGTAGCGGTACAGTACGTCGTGATGAGACTCAGAGCATTTCGGTAAGTACCCGGTACTCCACACTATCTTTCGTACAGTACATGCATAGTACATCATGACAAGCACATGATCATCAATGCACTTCTACGGCAGTAGCCATCTCCCTGTCCTCTTTGCTTGCTTAAAGCTGCGATCAAGGTTCACGGTGGCCAATGTGTTCCGATTGACAGTCCTTGGATCAGGTGTTAATAAGGACAATACGTCGAACCCACTTGCTGCTGCGAGAAGCTGCCGTACAGGACCTGGGAGACCCTGATTTCTCGTTCCTAGGATTAGAGTAGAACAACTAGGCCGCACAAGCCACATCTGGCATGTTCTCCGACGCTACATATGTACTGTACTGACGAGCTAAGTTAGACATTGGAAATCAGGGCAAGATTTTTAAGACTAATATTTACCTTATCGTACATCCGTACCTTATATCCACGTCGCAAACTTCCAATTGTCTTTGTTGTGGTCTCACAGATGACCACTACCTTATCGACCCGGACTCGGTCGTGATATAGCTTAGGACGTGCTGTTCACGGTAGTACCTAGTGCTAGCACGCAGTAGTATTCAACCTAGTAGTATTGGGATATCTCACGTCAGTAACCGTATCCACCGCTCTTACTCGTGCCAAGTCGTCGTCAGCTTGTGCACGTGTCTGTCTCAACATTTGGAGACTCGTCGGGCCCCCGCGGAGCCCCGGATTGAAAACTGCATTTCACTAGCTCCCCGATGTTCCCTGCGTCTTAGTGCCGTTCTCTACTGCAACCCCCTGATAAAGTCCCCTGAACCAACCAAAAGAATCCGCTGCAGCCAGTCAGCCACTACCAGCTGGGCCCCCTCCAGCCTATCAACGACTCATCGGCGGGGCCCTACTTGCTATTCTCGCTATCAACCCCTTCCTACCTGTCCAGGCCTTGTCCAATTGTTGCCCATTTTTGGCTCGTGGCCTTGTCCAGCATCGCTCCATCGGCCTCGTCCAATCTTCTGCTTGGCATCCGCTTGCGCCTCTGCTTCTGCTTCTCCCCTCGCAGTCCCAACCAACCCTCGTCCGACTTCAGCATCGTCATCTTCTTCATCATAACACATCAAATCGACGTCCACAGCCTCATCACTGCTCGCCGCTCATCTCTTCTTCTGTCGTATTTTCTCTTTCGATCGTATCCGTACCGGAACGGCTGCTCCCACTCTGTTCTCTATCTTCTCTTCTTCGCCCGTCATCTCCTCTCGACAGCTGTACACCTTCTCTGTGACATCACTAGAGGTAGCCTTTCGCATCCTGCCACTCTGAAATCCGCTATATACTACCATTCCGTTCGATCTTTCGTTAGACGAGTCGCGCTGGCTTCGACAATTCCGATCGCTTCGTCGGCCTCGGGTTCCGCATCGCCCCCTCGCCCTTCACGACATCACCCCGACAATACCGCCAAGCTGTCTTCCCCAATCCTGCTCCAGCGAACCGTCTCCTACGACGCGGGCACCAAACCTGCCACGCGCCGAGGAAGCATATATCTCAATATGCCTGACCGCGATAGTTCACAGGGGACTCGGAGGCGGAGATCTAGTAGTATCCTCCAAGTCTATCACGAGCCCCAGGAAACTATTGAGCAGATAAGCGATCAAGCCGCCCTTCCCAACTTGAATGCCAACTGGAACAACGCCAAAGGTAAGTTTGTTGCCTCTCTCGCCACGCCATGCGTGGTTGTGCCGCAAATACTGACGTCTGTGGTGTGCTAGGAGCATGGACCATCCACTTCGTCTTGATCGCGTGCCTCAAGATATTCTACAATATCATCCCTGGCGTCTCACAGGAGACGTCCTGGACACTTACCAACATGACGTACATGTTCGGCTCTTATATCATGTTTCATCATGTTCGCGGCGTTCCTTTCGACTTCAACAGTGGCGCCTTCGACAACCTCAACATGTGGGAGCAAATCGATAACGGCGCTCAGTACACCCCTACCAAGAAGTTCCTCCTGGGCGTTCCCATCGGACTGTTTCTGCTCAGCACGCACTACACTCACTACGACCTTACCTACTTTGTCATCAATTTCCTCGCCGTGTTGGCTGTTGTCATCCCCAAGCTGCCGTTTGTATGTCATCAACAACTCCTTGATACCATGACTTTGGAGTGGAGTGTCGGTGATCGGACATCACTGGTCTCGGAACTCGGACAGTTGTTCAGAGTAACAATGCTGACAGTCTCACAGAGCCACCGTATGCGATTCGGTCTGTTCTCGGGCCTGCCCGAAGAGCAATAGTGCAACAATATCCGTATGCTCAGCTGGCGTGTATCAACGGGCGTTGGGGGTGTTAACTTCTGGGTCTTTACCGAATGGGAAAACGGGGTAATAAAATAAGATTCAGATGGGGACCGAGCAAGGATTTGCATTTTAATAGCGAGCATTATCTGTTACGCGGCCTCTGCCGCAAGGTTTGGCCGCCGAGCGATAGCTTCGTGGACAGCAATTGGATCTGGACTACAGCATCTTTACCTTGTCTCAACCCAGAACCCTTCTTGCGTGAGCTGACAGATTTCCGACGTCGGACGCACTTGTCCGGCTAGGTGGACCGCTGATCTTCCCTTGAATGTCTATATGTGAGCTGTTCTTCGATGTGAATATGCCACATTTTTCATGCTTCGCGTATAGTTTGTACGGACTTCTCACAACCGGGTATTTCTAGGAAGTCTATCGAACCGATTCGCCTCCCCGGCCAATACATGACTAAGATGTGGGAAGTTTCGGGGTGTTGCCACGGTGAGGGTTATACTTCAAAGCGAGTCGCGACGCGTTACATGCACAAATTTGACTTCATCCCTGGGATACTCAGCTGCCGTGCGGTACCTTAAGCACAACCGCATGTTGTTGTTTATCATGTTGTCGTGTTTCTCGGCGATTCTGTTGAGATGAAGGAGGGGGGAGGAAGAAGGGGGGGAGATGGTTATAAGAAGAGCATTCTGACAATGCCCTCGTCTTTCACTCTTCTCATCTCAATTCTCTCATCAGTCAAGAGCCTGAGCCTGAGCCAGCCAAGCTTCTCCTCGCCAATTCACTCGTTACCTGTTCTCCTCTGCGTGCTTCGGCTTCCCATACCAGCACCATGCGTCGTAACAACCTTTTGGCTGCGCTCGCCTTCCTGACCGGCTTCGCTCAGGTCGGTCTCGCGGACCCTCGTGCGGATCCCTTTGCGGACCCCGACCCTAGCAGCATCAACCTCTACGAGCGAAGTAATGTCGAGGGACACGACGACGATGTCTACGCCTACAAGTCCGGCAAGCATGGGGAGGGCATCGGCAAGCCGGGTGACAAGCACCCTTACTACTCTTGCACGGGCGACAACTGCAAGAAGGCTAGCCATCACGACAAGCATCATGATGTGAAGCACCACGACGAGGAGTATGAGTACGGCCGTCCTAACCCGTGCAAGGGTGACGACTGCCATAAGGAGAAGCCTAAGCCCATCCCATGCGAAGGTCCAAAGTGCAAGGAGAAGGAGCACCACCACCACAAGAACCACCATCATCACCACCATCACAAGGAGAAGCAAATCTACAAGGATCACCACCATCACCACCACTACTTCCCCAAGCCCAAGAAGCAGACCGATTGCCCCAAGCCTGCGCCCTACGACAAGTGTAAGGGCAAGGAGTGCGAACGCAAGCCTTGCCACGAGTGCAAGACCTACGCCCAGCCTGGCTGCTGGCACTGCAAGGTCCCCAAGGACTGCTACGGTGACAAGTGCCCCAAGAAGACTACGGCTACCAAGATCGAGACGGTCGTCCGCACCAAGACCAGCTGCACTTCGTCGACGCATAAGCCTACCAAGTGTCCCGAGACCAAGAAGGAAACGACCACCAGATGCTACGAGACGAAGAAGGAATATACTACGTACTGCCCTAGCTCCAAGGTCGAGTCCAAGACTTACCACCCTCGCCCTACTGCTGTCCCTGTTCCAGTCCCCTCGGCTCCCTGCATCACCAAGGCCGTTCCGGCTCCGCCTGCTCCTACCGGCAAGCCTGCTCCTGCTCCCGTCCCCTACCCTACTGGCAAGCCTGCTCCCATCCCCTTCCCTGCTCCCGACAACCGTCCCGTCAGGAAACCTCAGCCGGCGCCTCAGCCGGAACCCCAGCCCGAGCCCGAGCCCCGTCCCACCCCCAGCATCGTCCCCTTCACCGGAGGTGCTGCTGCTCCTACCGCCGGCGCTGCAATGGGTCTCGCTCTGGTTGGTATGGTCGGTGCCATGCTCCTGTAAGCGGGGATGCGGGGAAGCACTCAGGCTGTGCCTTTCGCACAGCGGTGTCGGCATGTGGAAAGGTCTAAAATCGGTATCTCATCGGAACGTGTTGGTAATTCTTGTCAGGATCGGTGGACAATGCGCTGAACGCAATCTTAATGTATTGAGTACCTAGTGGTTGCCGGCCAGAAGGGCATGCATGTTAACTTAAAAAGCATCCTAATCGATTTTGTTTACTTAGAGAGCACGATGATTATTAGGCCAAACGGCTCTTTGTCGAAAGACTAACACGTATCGTCATGTACAGTAGTGCTCCGAGAGAGATCCAAAGCTGTCAGTTTCCTCTTTAGTCTAGGTAGAGCTCCCCAGCTGTCATGATCAGCCGGGATCGGAAGACCGGCAGGTGGATCATGAGATCATTTCTCCAGCTCACGACCAGAGCACATCGACACGTTGCAAGTTTCTCGTTTTACATCGACTAACGCTACGGATACAGATCAAAGCAACTCCTCTAGATAGATCCCTCTGAATCACGCAGTATCTAGTCTAGTCTGGTATATATTCATCTTCGTGTTGATCGAGAGAAGATGAAGGACAACGAAGCCCCGCTCTACGCCACGCCCGAGCTGGGCAGCAAGGTCACGCTCTACGCCGAGCAGCACTCGACCCCGTTGCCAAAGTACATCACCGACTACCATGCCAACGTTTCGGAGAATCGCGATGATTCCTTCTACATGACCTCGAACTTTCAGTCGCAGTGTAACGTGCTTCTGGCCAAGCTGATCGGCGCAAAGCGAGGTGAGATCTCCAACCCCAGAGCGCACCATACCGCGTCACACCACAACGCAGCAACAGATGCGACGCTCAGTGAGCGAGGGTGGCATTGGGATATAACATGCTGACTCTGCGTGTAGTGCTCGAAATTGGTGTCTACGTTGGCTACTCGGCCATGGTGTGGGCTCACGCCGTCGGTCCGGACGGCCTCGTCACTGGATTGGAGTCCGAGGAAGAATATGCGAGACTATCCAACGAAGCGTTTGCGGCCAACGGCATCAACAACATTGAAATTGCCGTCGGTCCCGCATCTGAGACGTAAGCCGACCCTCCTTCCCTCCTCCTCCAACTCCTAGATAGTAGTACATACTCATCATATCGGAAGCCATGTAGTCTGCCCAAGCTCAACCCCAGCGAGCCCTACGACTTGGTCTTCATCGACGCCGACAAGGCAGGCTACCCAGGGTACCTCAAGCAGCTCCTTGAAGGATCACAGCCCGGGAGTCAGCATCGACTTCTCCGTCCTGGCGCTCTCATCGTCTCAGACAACATCCTTGCACGTGGCTTGATTGCAGATGAGAATGCAAAGATTGATGTGCCGGCCATGGATGAGAGGAGGAGAAATGCCAAGTTTATCAGAGAGTATAACGATTTGTGTGTGTCTACCCCAAGGCTGGAGACTTTCCTTTTGCCGCTGTATGATGGGGTGAACATCACCCGGCTTATCGACTAAGGAATCTCGTCATCGAATTGCAGTAAGCGCCAGGGTTATATCGGCTAGAGCCGCTCAATTTGTGTAAGTATTATGAATAAATTCGGTTCCATCGCAAAGAACAAGCGCTACATTATCATATAAGGAAAGCCCCGACGGCTATCGACACATGATGATGCTGCCTATATTACCACACATTGTCCTTCTCTTGTGACCAGACCTACTAGCGTGAAACCACGGTCGTCGATAGGTCTCATTCTGAGCAAATAGATCGATCACCTCTGTGTAGAAGTGTCTGGCTTAGGAGTCGCGCGACGGTTGCGGACGCGACCTGTACAAGAGGATAGTAAGATGAGCACCAGGGCAGCTAGAGTGCAGACCGCCGATGTTACCACAAGCCATATGCCCACACTCCAGTGCGCTTGAGTCTCGGAAGCAGCATCATTGACCTTTCGCCTCACAATGGCAAACCCAGCAAAATCGCACGCCAGCGCAACGATAGCCACAACGAAGGCTAGACAGGCGACTGTTGAGGCTAATAAGGACCCGGCAGTATTGGTTCTGAGACAAAGAATAAAAGCGATAAAGCAAAGAACGGTGGCTATAGGGTGCAGCACCATTGTTCTCGTGAGGATCTTCGATGTGTCTTCGGAAGCTGAGGAGAAGTCCACTTTCTCATCAAGATTCATAATAACATCCGCCGGGCTATAGCCAACCCTTGCTTTTGAACAATTATCACTGATCCAGTTAGCCCATGAAGACAATGTCTGCTTAGGAGGCCAACTCACTTCCCAGTATCATTAAAGACACAGTAGCCAAAGGTACCGAACGCTATGCCGGAACTCGGCAGAGAGTTGGCAAGGTCGATCCTGAGGATGGGTATATCGTTCACGACTGGTGCTGAAATATCGACGGCGAGGAGGAATATAGTTGAGGCGAAAAGCAAGAAGGCACCGAAGTAATGGAGAACCCTTCCGAACGCCATGGTGCAATGTTTTTTTGTTTTGTTTTTTGCTTTCAGAGCGTGGTCGATTGATCGTAGTGTCTTCAGAGAGCGTTAGAAGAATCCGTAGGCGGCAGTTGCGAGCTTCAAGGGGCCGTAAGAATCTCGGGAGGAACAGGGTGGACATTTGAATGATATTTTAGCTACTTCCTTTGAGCAGCTCAAGCCTCGGCGCTACAGGGTTAGACAAGAGGTCACAGAGCCTGGGCTTAGTCGGCGTGAGAAGCCGGGGTTGGCAAATACATGCCACAGCATAACACAGTTGAGCAGGAATCGGGAGCTTAGGGGAGGCTGATTTACAATGGATGACTTGGCTGCCGTAACACAGAAGCGGTGTCCTTGTTGGCTTGACCCTGGTTAGCTGAGGAGCAGTAACCGCGAGACCTGCCTCTGGCCTGTTTTGACATATTGTATTGCTGTCTCTGTCGCATCATGCCATCAAACGATCCAATTGCGGTTCTGGAGAGATTTTTGGCGCCAGGTACAACGCGCAGTCGTTACACCTATCCTATCCACGAGATGAAACTCATTTGTTTCGTACAGGTCGGTGACGCGTGTTGGCCTTCATCTTGTATGTCGATCAGAATCGTGCGGCACGGCGAGATTTCCAAGTCGTGCAAGCGTTGCCTATGCCACGAACAAGACTATCGTGGGCCTTGATATTGGTGCTCACTGTCTGAGGTCGTGGTTGTGCGGTATGAGATCCGGCTGCTTTGTACGTGTAGAATGACTAACTGTCCAACTTGTCACTGCCATTTGTCAAATGAGTCCTTGGTTTTGCAGGAGATGTTCGCTTCATCTTGCTAGGCAACCAGTTCACCAACTGAATCCTTTCGTTTCGCAGCTGTTTACTCCATGGCATCTTTTCTCTCTTACCCATGTCAGGGTCCCAGTTTGCAAGTCCAGTTGTGGAAATATCGTCAGGCAGAGACTGTCTTAACGTCTTTGAAATTGCAGAACCATCTTCTACAACCCAATCAGGCCAGGACTGGTGTAGATCTGACCTAACAGTGGCGGATATGTGAGACTTGTGGGCGACTGGCCAGATTTGAAGCAGGAACTCCTTCTGTGGTCCATCAAGTTTCTCGGTGTCAACCGTGTCAACCATCTTAAATTTGTTCGTCTCTATCTGGTTCAGGACGGTCGGTTTTTGTACGGTGCTCAGCTTGTCGGGGCCAGTCACGCCGTGGAAAAAGCCGTCGGTAGTCTTGTTCGCGTGGTCAACGACGGAATAGTTCAATGGACTCGAGTTAACGATTTGAGTTGACTGTTCTGGATTATGCATTAAAGCTACAAACATGGAATCGTGCCTCTGAATAGTCTCGTTAGCCAGCAGTTCGTCTCGAAAGGTAGAAATGCATGGTTGAGCGTACCGGAATGGCTTTGAAGTATGCGACAGAACCGAATCCTTGGAGGACCTGTAGGATAGATCGGCGTTCACTGAAGGTAACAGGTGGCGGAGAAACCTGGACGGAGATGGCCCGGCCTAGCAAGTTCTGCCCGGAAAGCTTCAGAGCAGACGCCTTTGCAGCAGGTGCTGCCATGTTGCAAGCTAGAGGCGTGAAGTTGCGATGTTGAGACAGCGATCAGCTCGAGTAGTTGCTTCCGCTAAGTTGAGAGTTTATGTGTGGGGCCGAAGCGCAGTTTGGGGCTCGGGAAGATTGGCAGGTACTTGGCACCTGCTGCCTGCCACTGCTACTGTAGGTGGTAGGTGGGTAAGGTAAACTTCCACTTGATATCAATATCTTCTTTCAAACTCAACAACAACAACAACTGCATGCACTTACAATAGCTGGCCGATCGAAAAACAACGTATATATCTTCGCTTTTTGGACCCTACAAGTCTCCTCGTCTGCTAGCGACACAGCCTCTGTGCTCTCGCATATCCCTTCTTCTCGTCCTCTGAGGCGCTGGGCGCCTGTTGACAGACCATCTAATAACATATCGCCATGTCGACGCCGACGCCCAATAAGCACAATGCGTCGCAGCAAGGTCGAACACCATCGCAGCTCGCCGCGGCAACGCCTCCGGTCTCGACACCCTTTTCCAATGCCGCTCATGCCGTGTTCTCGCCTCATGGTCCCCGATCCTCTCCGCAGCAGCTTAAGAAGTCTCCTGCGACGTCGACCACAATGGCACAGTCTGTCACAAATACACTCAACTTCGACAGCCCGTCCACAGCTGCAGCCATGGGCGCTTTTAACATAAGCGGCGGGCTGGACATCAATCTCGATAATGTCGGAGTCGGTGGTCTGGGCAGCCTGAATGCGCTTGCCAGCGAGGATGATAAGCTGAAGCGCCTAGAGGTTATCATTGGCATTCTCAACGTTCGTCGTGCCTTAAACTTGTGCTAAGAAGTTGCTGACGTATCTGACCATGACTTAGAAGAAGAAGGGACTAGTGAGCGAGGCCGGACTGGAACGACTAGCTCAGCGCATTGGACTCGATTGTCTCTCCGAGGACCAGAACGGTTCGGACGGCCGAAAGCTGCGAACACTTGTCATAGCAGGAACGGCCATCCAACTGGATATTGTCCTAGATAACAACATCGTCAAGAACATCTCACTGGCCTTTCCAGAGTCTGTCGAATCGGTCACCAAGCACGTAGATCGTGCCAGCGAAATTCTTCTTCGAGATCTTAAGCTCCGTCCGAATCAAAGCCCCTTGACAAAATCGCTCGACAAGTTTGCCGCCAATTTGGAGCGGTTAGCTGCCCTGGATAAACTTAGCATCATCCCTGGTCTCGACTGTCACGAAGCACTGGCGGGTGTATACGTGAGCTTGGAGAGGCTTCATCAATGGGATCTTGCAAAGCTACGAGAAGAGCCGGAAATGATAGGCAAGCCTGGTGACGAGTTAGCCGTCATTGCCATGTGCAACAGACACGGCACTCCCCTTATGCATTCGCGAGACAGGGTGGGCCTATCCGTGCAGTACTGGAAAGCTTTGCATCTCGTCCCTTTTTCCAATGCAAGGGCTAAATCGTTTTCTGAGGAGAAGGAGAAGGTCTGGTCGTTACTTATCGGTTGTGCACCAGCGGAGGGGATGGCGCATCTACCCATAAGGGTTTCTGAGGATTGGATTTCCAAAGTCGTCGTCAAACCCGAGCCGTCTGATGACCCGAGGAAGCCTGTCCTTGACTGGCAACAGCCTGACAATGTTGTCCTTCCACCATCGGAAGAGAATAAGAATGCCGGTATAGATATGCTGCAGCCAGACCTGACAACTGCACGCGTTCCACAGGTCATGTTCACTGTCGCTTTTGATCCCCCCGTCATTCTTCCCCAGAATGACTGGATGCGATTATACGCCTGCGCCAACTTGAATCCGCCAAATCTCTTTGGCTTTCCCCCGCCTCCTACATTCGATGGACTCTACTTTCCAATCCCTCCGGGCACACCCCATGACCCTAGTGAACTCAGGACGATCACTCGGCACCGGGATGTCCGTGTATTCGACAAGGATCGGAAAGCTGCAACAAAGCACCACCGAAATTCGCTGTACATCTATAAACAGATTTACTCGCAAGAGGTGGTGGAGATGCCATTCTCCCATCCTCAACAGCTCATAGCGATGCTACCCTTGTTGAGACAGTATGCTTTCCTTCATACGCTACTCGATAATAGCTTTGGCTCTCAAAGCAAGGATCCTGAGCTGCCATCAAAGAAGGAAACCGAAGCGACTTCCAAGACGGGAACTAGCACGACAACCATTAAGGACGAACTCGATGCGTTCATCAACTCTTCTGCTAGTGGAAAGGTGGAATCCCATCCGGAACAGAACAAGGGCTTTTCAGACAACCGTATCAATATGGACGTCACTCTCTGGGTGCACCCACGGCCCCACTTACAAATCGTCTTTCCCTTCGGAGAATCTACTGCCAACATTGGTCTCTTTATACTTGAAGACGGCGTTGTCTCAATTGCCGAAGAGAACGTCACTTCACGGATCGACAAGGAGAAGATGGGTAAGGACAAGGAGTTCACAAGAGATGATCTAGGCAAGGTTTTGGAGCAGATGGAGGACCTTTGCAAATGGGCCGAGTGGATACGTACGCGATTGTTGTAGATTAGCCCAACTGGCTTGATGAGTTGGGAGATAGGTTTAAATGATACCCCTAGGTTAGATTTCATACATAAGAAATGACCAATGCCATCCTCACGATACTTGACTTGTGCCTATGTCACAATCTATGGTGAATTACACAAGCCTCATACAACAGAAAAACATCATGATGACTGTACATAAGAGTCGTAGCCAAGGAGCGGTTGGTTCTTTTTTTTCGATCCGTCTTTTTGCTTGACATGGGCACAACGGCCAGTTCATAGCCTGGTTGTGATGCTGGGAGTAAAAAGTCTGGGCACTTTATGCCCGCCGTCAATATTATTAATATGGACTTTGCGATGCCAACTAGGCTATAGTACACCTACACTGATTCGAACCAGACCTGTCATCGTACCAATGTTGATGCATCTTCCCCTTCGTATCGTACAAGATTCAGGAGCCCCGTGCATCATCGGTTCATAGGAATAGTCGAAGTAGCGAATGGCTTGAATACGATCGCTGCATCTCGATTGGGCTTGCCCTCTTCCTTGACTGTCTTCACGCGAACCAGTTCAGAGTCGGCGAGCTGGATGAGACAGCTCCCGTCACTACCGGTGAACACGTGTCTCTCAACCGCTACATCTTCTGGCACCGCATTCAACCTTTGCATAAATCTTATCGCAGCGCCGTCTGTTGTTGTTTGGCGGGGCTGGATCTCAGCATCTTGGATAATGAGTCGTTTCGAATCTCCCTTGTTGTTTACAGCATGTGTCCAGACTGAGCCCAAGGCGCGTATCCGACGAGTCAGCTCTTCTGCGGTCCAACTAGACCAGTCAACCTGGCCATCGGCTTTGGTGACTTTTGGGGCATGCGTCAACTTCCCTCCAGCCAGCTCCTTCGTGTCCAGGCCAGCTGGTTGTCGTGGCGGAACATGTAGGCCATCTCGTAGACCCTGCACCAACATTTTCGCTCCTAGTGGCGCCAGTAGGTCTGTCAACTCCTGGACAGTACATCCAGGTGGTATGGGGACTCCTGGGGCAGGAGTTTGCGCCAATATTGTGCCATGATCAAAGGCCTTCTCGTCCAGTGTTTGTAGCGAGACTGCGGTGTGGCTGCGTCCCTGGAGAATAGCATGGTGGATGGGCGCGGGGCCACGAAGGCTGCCAGTATCATCAGTTTATGAGCACAAAGCTGCTGAAGACGACGGTGTATTCCGAGGCTTACTCTGGTAAGAAGGACGGGTGCACGTTAAGGCCGCCATATCTCGCCGACTTGAGGATCCTAGGAGGGACGAAGAGCCCAAAAGACACGGCGATGATGAGGTTCGTTGATTCGGGTAGCTGATAGGATTCGGTAAATTTTTGGACATCATAGTGAATCGCCAACTTTATTTCTTACCTCCCAGTTTGTAAATGTCGTACGCTCATGTATCCTTAGACCCAGCTCCTCCGCCAGCAGCTTACACGGCACTACCATAAACAGTTAAATCAAAGATTTCAGGGGGGGCACATCATTTACGACTAACCTTCACGCACCTTTTTATATCCCCTGCCTACCCGCTTTGGTGGTAGAACCATGACCTCTAACGACTCTATTAGGCTCTTGTTCTTCAATTGCTCATCATGCACTGCTTTGAGCGATGAGCAGCTGAATTCGTCAGATCCGCAGAAGAGAACCCTCAAGGGATCGGAGCACCTTTTGCCGGCAGTTGTTGATTGGCATCGGTACCATCTGGGAATCGATTGGACGTAAAGTGATCTAGGACGTAACAAAAAAGAGAACATGATGCTCATTTTATGCTACTGCCTTAACAAGACGAGCGCAATGGTTGAATAGGGTGATTGGCTAATGTTATAGTGCCCGCATGTACTCTGTCGGGGAGTTGAAGCAAGGATGAGGATGAATTGCGTAACGTTATTCGACTTTGGAGCGAAGACAATACAAGTTGGCGGAGCTTACCTACCCTGCACTAGTATACCTAGTCTTGTGTTGAGGAAAATGCGACATTCGTTTGCGATTGCAAGTGACTACGAAGTTGTAAAGAGCGAAGAACATTGGAAGGATTGTTTGTAAGATATCATGACAGTTTACCGACGATGTGCTTCAGTTGCATGGTCAAATTTGTTTTGGAATTGACTGAGATGACGTTATGTGTCTTGTGAGTCCAGCATTAAATGCAATTTGGACTCTGTGGGCATTCCGGAGCAACCTCACTTTTCTATCTAAAATAGGTCGTTTACGGCCTTATCAGCATCCTTCTGGATCAGTTCGACCATACCCTTGTCTCGGTGTTAGTATGACTTGGTCCTGGTCCGCACAACAAGCGAGCTGGGCTTACCTTGGGCATGATGGGCTTTTCGTCGTCGCCCTTGACATAGCGGAAGGGCATCTCGGTGCTCTCGTGGGCACTGAACTTGAGCTCAGGGTAGTCGAGGTATGAGATCTTGTCAAGGGGAACTAGGGAACAGTCAGCATTCGGCCGTAGCGAGAACGTGCGAAGACAAACTCTTGTCTTGGACCACGATGCGAGTCACTCGCACAGCAGTGTCTGTGGTCATCTGCTTAGGGCCCAATCTTCGGCCCTCGAAACCCTTCTTCCTGAGTTCTGAGGTTCTATCTAAGATGGGTGTTAATGAGCTGCAGAGATAGATAGATAGGTAGCGAATGGAAGGACTGTCTGTCATTCACATACCCCGCGGAGGGTCATCGCCTGTTCGTCGTTAGCCCAACCCTTTTACTTTTATTGTTTTTAGACACAGGAGATGTTCATACCCAGAATGCCACCAAAGAGGAACGCGTCAAAGTTATCGCCATCCTCGGGTGAGAGATCCTTGTCAGCAGCCGGGTCGAGCAAGCAAACCTTTGACTTGTTGTCGGCGTACAGCTCCTCGACACCCTTGTACTCAGCCTTGAAGGCGGGGTTGCTCTTCAGGTCCTCGGGAACATTGAAGTCGGAGGGCAAGCTAGAGAGGATGAAGGTACTTCTCGTGGCTCGACTCTCGGTGGCAATGGCGAGGTACTCGAGGTTTGACCACGGGCCGAGCTCAGGGTCGAGGTGCTCGACGATGAAAGTCTTGCCGGGAGCTGCCATCTTGACTTGTGTTCAGTCTTGTCTTTGTTGGGCTAGACGAAGCTTTCAGCAGGTTGTCGCGGGCGAGTGCTCCTCTTGCTCGATGAGAGCCTAGGCTTTCCTCTCTGAGATTCGGACCAACTCACTGTACGTAGTACGTTGAATGTGCCGTATGCGTAGGCAAAGTGATTTGTTGAGGTGGATGTACGAAAAAATTCCAGATCGCCAGTACACTAGTCGCGTGAATGCACTGAAAGGAATGAGGCAAACCAAGGCGCCGCAGACCAGTTCCAGGCACTCAGTCACTACCTAACTCTACAAAGCTTCCAGCCATGCTTATTCTGCTGATTCAGTTGCTTAAACCCAGAAGCACAGATTATTTACGAGGGCGAAAAAAAAGAAAGAAAAAAAAGACTATGCTTCTATTTCAGAATTTGAGTTGAGAGAACGATGCAGAAAATTTAAAGTGCAGAAGTGTCTCGTTGCCGCCATATTAGAGATTTCCTTCTATTGAGACCAAAAAAGTCTAGAAAGTCGTTTATTCAGTGCTTGATGCAGGCTACAACAGGCGTTCCGATCCCTGTCATAACCGTGCATAGAGGCTCTTGGGGCCCTAATATTAGCGCAAGGGTTCTCCCGAGGCTGGTGCTTACTGCCTCCCTGTCAAGCCCGTCAGGCCCGCGTCTTGACGACGATGGCAGGCTGCGCTCACCGAGACTACCACCACTGACGAGGGCAATTACGCGGCGGAGTTACAAGGTTACAGCGAGGCTGATGGAGTCCAATTGTCTGAAACTCATGCGGCCACATAACCACCAACCAACCACCCTTCGCCTTTCCATCCCTTACTCCTTTGCATACCACCTCATCCTCACGGTAGTTGACTCGACTGTCGAGTTGCAACCTTCTACCTCTTCTACCTCTCATCCATCCTATTCATGACGGATTTCTAGATATCCTAAGGCTCTTGCGCCAGCCGTCGATTTCTCCCTCTCCGGTCCGCCCGCTTCGGCGCAACCCGCCTCATCATGGCTCCGTCGGCATTCTCTCTACTGCGACAATGGCCAACTCTACTTGTACTGGCTTTATGGCCGACCGCAAGCTCTGCGGCTGCATCGGCTGCTGACTACTACGTCCGCGACCTCCCTGGATTGCCCAAAGACTCTACAGTGAAGATGCATGCTGGGTAAGTTGTCGGCCATGCGAGGTGTACTAGCCCCGGCTGACGCGTAGTCCATCACAGTCATATCGAAGTCACCCCCGAGCACAACGGAAACCTCTTCTTCTGGCATTTCGAGAACCAGCACATCGCCGATAAGCAGCGAACCGTAATCTGGATAAATGGCGGGCCAGGCTGCAGTTCTGAAGACGGCGCCTTGATGGAAATCGGTCCCTTCCGCGTCAAGGACAAGGACACTCTCGTTCCTAATAATGGCTCATGGAACGAATTCGCCAATTTACTCTTTGTGGATAACCCTGTTGGCACTGGATACAGTTTTGTAAACACCGACAGCTACATCCACGAGCTCGACGAGATGGCCGATCAATTCGTTAAGTTCCTCGAGACATGGTTCGAGCTATTTCCCGAATATGATCGCGATGATGTAGGTTGATCCTTTTGCGAAGTGAACCAGAGATCGCTAACGGTACCTAGATTTACATCGCTGGCGAATCGTACGCAGGTCAACACATCCCCTACATCGCGAAGGCCATTCTTGATCGCAACCAGAAGAAACCGGACGACGCATGGAGCTTAAAGGGACTCCTGATCGGAAATGGTTGGGTTTCCCCGGCGGACCAGTATCCTGCTTATCTCTCCTATGCTGTCGAGAAGGGAGTTGTCAAGAAGGACTCCACCGCTCACCAACAGCTGAAGGCCGATCTCCGAATGTGCCAGAAGATGCTATCAACGGCGCCAGACATTGTTACTTCTGGCGAGTGCGAGAAGATCTTACGAAACATCCTCATGCTTACAAAGAAGGGCGGTGGCAACCAAGCGTGCGTTAACATGTACGATGTGCGACTCAGAGACTCTTATCCCGACTGTGGAATGAATTGGCCTCCGGATTTGGAACACATCACCCCCTATCTTCGCCGGAGTGACGTAGTCAGGGCTCTGCATGTCAGCGACAAGAAGAGCACCGGCTGGCAAGAGTGTACCGGCGCAGTCGGCTCTCATTTCACAACCTCCAAGTCAAAGCCGTCTGTCAGGCTATTGCCTGATATCTTGAAGCAGGTCCCGACACTGCTCTTTTCTGGTGCTGAAGACCTAATTTGTAACCACATGGGAACTGAGGATATGATCAATAAGTTGGAATGGAACAACGGCCGTGGCTTTGAGGAAACCCCTGGAACATGGGCTCCTCGTCGCGAGTGGACGTTCGAGGGCGAGACTGCGGGTTTCTGGCAGGAGGCCCGTAACCTGACGTACGTCTTGTTCTACAACTCGTCACACATGGTCCCTTTTGACCTGCCTCGCCGGAGTCGCGATATGCTGGACCGCTTTATGGGCGTCAACATCACCACGATTGGTGGCAACCCTGCCGATAGTCGCATCGATGGTGAAAAGGGCCCCGAGACTACCGTTGGCGGTGCTTCCAACAACACCAAGACGGCCGAAGACGAGCATCAGAAGAAACTCGACGATGCTAAGTGGGCGGCATACCAGAGGTCTGGCGAGATCGTCCTCGTCATTGTGTCCGTGGCAGCAGTGGCCTGGGCATACTTTGTCTGGCGCGGACGCCGCAAGAGCACAATTTACCACGCTCTAGCTAACAATGAGAGCAGCGTGAATGACAGTCGGAATAAGCAGAGGCCCGGCGACCTCGAGGCTGCTGCCTTCGACGAGAGCGACCTAGACGACGATATGGAGCTTCCTAACGTCCCATCCGCCAGTTCCAGGCAGCTCAGGTTAGATGATCGAGAGATTGAGATGAAGAGATGAGGGGGAGACCAAACACGTGTACAGGGATACATGCATAGTACTGGCTGCTATTAGGTTGTTTAGATCCCGAGCGTTCTTCAGGCGTCCTTGGATTCTCCCTCGTAAGAATTTCTTCTCTTGCATATAAGTCAAATCTTATGGCTAAATCTTCATGCATCAAGTGGGTAGTTTAGGCGTTCGGTATCACCAAGTTGTATTGCAATCAAATTCTATTGTTTGAAAAGGCCTTGTAGTGCGCCGGCAACGCCAAATCAGTATTTAAAGCGCTTCAAATAGACCCCTTGTGCCTTTTAAGCCACAGCAAACGGACTTTTTCCCTATCCTAAAGTTCCCAGAAATTTTCCAATCAATCCCCCGAAAAAAATGATATTGTTGCGTGCGCCAGTGTAACCGTGATGCCGTCGTTGAACATGAGAAGGAAAAGCTTCGTTACAATTGAATGTCGTTGTTGAGTAGCCGGACCTCTTCGCCAGGCTTGAAAGGCGGTAGACCGATGTACGGGCAACCATCGCACCGGAAAGCATCGCCAAGGGCGCAGTTGCCGCATGATCCCACCTTTCCTTGAACTGTGAAGTCGACCTCGGCTAGATCATCGCTGGCAAGCTTGACGCTCTCAAGCTTCTTATCCGCTTCCGCCCGCTTAGCAGCGTCTTCGGCTTCGAGACGCTCAGCCAGACCACAAGTACAGTCCTTACAGGCACGGCGTCGCTTACCAGCCTTGGGTTGGCACTCGGGAGCTATAACAAATACTGTTAGTTTAGGTAGAGTGATTGCCCGGTAGACAATACTTACGCATATTAATCGGTCGCTTCAGATCCTCCTCGGTCATGAGAGTATCCTCGTCGATGAGGTCGTCATCGTCGAGGTCATCACTCAGGTCGATGAAGCCAACGCCGGCAGGAGCCGCGGGCTTCAGATCAACCTTGACAGCATTACCGTTGAGTGAAACCATTCCGCTGGCTACGGGCGGACCAGCCTGACTCTTGTTCTTCTTGCTTCCAAACTTTAAGCTGACGACGCCCTCGCCATCACCGTAGTCAGGCTTCTCAAAGCCACCTCGTGAAGCAACAAGGCCTGACAGGACCGCCTCCCGGGAAAGCGTCGACTCCTCGAGACTGTTTCCGTCCTGTCCTTGCAAGCGACCCTTGGGCTTCAGCGCATCGGCAACAGGGCCTAGCACGGAGCGGTTCATGAGAGCGATGGACTCGCCCAGCATGGAGGAGGCGTCGGCGAGGATGATGACCTGGTCGTAGTTGGAGGGGGGAAGAGTGACCAGCCCCGCGGAGAGGCGATCGAGCATCTGCAGGTCGGTGACGGAGCGATCATAGTTTTCGAGGACAGAGGAGAGGGCGGATGAGTTCGAGGCGAGAGAAGGCGGCGCGAGGAGGAGGGTTCGCTTGGGTGGCGAAGCGGACGAGACGAAGTCGTCGCTCGTGTCGAACATGAGGGTAGCGGGGGCCATGGCGACTGTTGTCAATATGGGCAAGTTTGTGAAAATCGCAGGGCCGTGGAGAATAAGAAGAAAGGATTCCCTGAGATCTGGAAAGAGAGCGATGTAGTTTATTATCCAAGGAGATTCTCAAAGACTTTTTAGTCCCTGGGTTAGGAAGATGGTGTGCGACGAGCCGGATTAGTCAATCGAGAAACGCAAAATGGGCGCGGTGGATTGGGGTTTTTCGGACTGTGCAAAACGGGCTGCGGGCACCTTTCTTCCCTGGCAAACACAGTGTTGTCTATGAAGTCATGGACAGTGTATTATAAATGCCAGTACAATGCGGGGGTTCATTGATTGGGCGACACTTTTCCCTTGGGGCAGCTGGTTATCAACAAGGCTCTTCCCCCACTGAACTGAACCTGGATTCCGACTGCGGAGAGAGTGGACCCCAGCCACCTGAAGTGCCGAGCAAATAGGACGGGCGAGATTGGAGAGACAACGATGACTTATGTGCTGACAATGGTGCGATGCTCAATTCCTCAACTGATCTTACTCGTTGGTAAGCTTCCAACGCCCTCAAGTTTAGCAAGGCTAGCGGTAACAAGGGCCAGGATATGTATGATGCTTACGACCAAATTGTTAATGATTGGGTATCAATCCAGTCTCGTTAGAATCCGCAATCTCCATCGGCTTTGTTACGATTGCGCTGACATATTGCCCTATCGGACTAGGGTCTTAACTATCAAACTTCCGCGGAGTAATCAAGCCACTACCTACTCTAGGTGCGAGATCGGTCGAATCCTGATTGCCGGATCCTCAGCCAAGGACAATGTGGACAGATAGCATTTGGGAAAGGCTCAGCCAATATTGGTCATTAGTAACACGAGATTGTGTTTCCGACGTATCTCGAATGAACCATGAACTGCCAATCCTGAATACGCAAGAATTGTCAAATGACAATCTTAATACAAATTACCAGCCAACCCTCGGTCCTTTGATTATCTAGAAAACGGTTTAAAAGCTGACCGTTGCTATTTCTAAAATATTTAAGGCAAGCACCGCCTGACCGCGGATCCCACCCCCTTATGGAACATCGATGTCTATGCGAGAGGTACGGCTTTGGTATCTACTCTTATTAGAAACGGATATAGCGTGAGCACGATGTACCAGATTTTACCAAAGTCCCGCTGCCTCGAGTATGAGTTTCTTGTCAGAGACTGTTTGCGGGCATTGCTGAAGCCGAGGGAGGTCTTCGGAATCATTGGATAGCCGACGATAGACCACGAACGCATGGCAGACCAGGCTAGTTCTGTTCTGTTACGAATGAGGATCAAATCAGTGAACGCAAGGAAGCCCTTGCATAGCAGGAGTCTAGCTGCTAGTAATTAATCCTTCTGGGGTCTACTCGTGGAGTTGATTCTTACGATAGGTAGTACCCATGCCCGTCAAGTCTATGAGTTTGCTACTACGTACTACTTGTGGTAGTTGCTCTTCGCAAACCAGCAACTCCTCAACTATAAGTACTGTTCTATTCTATAACTTAGCATTATGAGTATATACCTATCTCGCACATCAAGTTGAGAAAAAGCACCATTCTCCTGATAGTTCTCACTGATGAAGACTCTATAAGTTCAATAGTGCCTGGTATAGGTCCATTGAGTCTCCCATCGCTAGCTTCGCATATGCAAACATTATAGGTAGGCTTGACGCTCGAGATGCGTAGAATTGCTATCAGATATACCTCTTTCTCTAATTTAACTTTTGTTATGAATCCACAGTTAGTTTGGCGTGTTGTAACTGAGTTTGTCTAGAAGACATATCTTGCAGACTTTTAGAGGTTCAGAGGCAGCTGTATCAAACAGCTGACACCGGGTGCTTGCAGCTGTAGATATAATTCAGGCACAAATTCTAAGTTACCTTACTGCTTTTGTCTAGAAACTTTCTTTAAGATTGATACTCCTTGTTTCTGCCGTCTCGTATTCTACAAGTTCATGTTCGCGTCACTGCTCCTACGGGTAAGAACGCAGCACTTTCCTCAACCCAGGAGACAAGTACGTGTCGAGCAAACCTTCATACAGGCATCACCTGCTGTCCTTACTCTCTGTCTACTTCTTCAGATCTTTAATTTTCATATCCTTCGCCTCGATTGAAAGTCAGAGTTCTACTTCGCTGGCCAAACCAAACCAGTGTTCATGCAGGCCTTCAGTACTGCATCCAATTTTGCAATTCTTAGAAGTAAGCATTGTATTCTGTTCATTCTGCTCCCTCTATCTATTTAACTCTTCATACTATATGTTTCCCTGTCGTCAGTACATCATCCATCCTCGTTGGGTTTCTTCGAAGAGGGGTAATCATGAAATATGTCCGAACTTCAAAGTTGAGTCTTTCACGTCTCCATCTGATCTGACCAAAACTTGCCATTGTACTATCATAGTCACCCCGCTGCCTTTGGGTATAGCATAAAGTAGTCGGTATTTGAAACTTTATCTATATTTACGAGGAACGTTTTATGCTCCTTTGCTGACAACATACAGAGGCAGATCCCGTCTTGTTCCACTCTATCGAACACAATGTCAACCTGGGAGATCTCTGGTAGTGGGGAGGATACTTGGGGTACTGTCACTGCTAGGGGTGTTGAGGCGAGCACGAAAGGCGATCTAGCCGTTGCAAATGAAGCCGCCATCGACTCTTTCGGGTTCGAGAATACCGATGGGTAAGATGAACAAGAACATGCGTCGACGGTAACCTTTCTCTGATCAAATAGCTAACAAGTTTCTAAGTGGTGGTCTCGGTGCTGTCGGAGGCGCGGGTGATGACAACTGGTTTGGCTGCGATGAAACTGGGTAAGTCATATATGCAAAGACTCAACAAAACATATTCTAATGCTCAGCTCTGTAGAGTCGATCATCCTACCGACTCCAAAACAAACAGTCGTTGCTATCAGCAGCCTGACCACAGGATTGATGGCTGCCCTGGCAAACCTCCTGTGCTTCGCGATAACTGTGACGAAGAAGGTATGATCCTCTTTGAAGAAGGTATTGAAACGTGTTAAACAATATGAAGGTCACAAGCGGGAAAACTGCAAGAATGTCCTCGACATCAACAAAGACATCGAAATTATTGCTGCCCTTGAGGAGTCCTGGGTGAAGCTAGAGCTTGCAGTTCATAAGCGCGATGTTGATAGCGCCAAGGAGGCCATCCAGGAATATGCCAAGGCTTATAACGGAGATGTTACGTACCGCGATCTCCAAGAAGCATTCATCGATCAGGGTATCCCTCTCTGGTTGATCGCAACGGAGCGCCCGTCGCTCGCCAACTTCACCAACATGGACCTGCAGGGAAACGTGGACAAGAAATATACTGTTTCGTATCGATTCTCTGAGTCAGCCGACTCTCCTCAGGAGTTGGAGGGATGGCCTAAGGATTTTGGGGAGATTCTCAGTCGTCTTGACGATGCAGGCGAGCCCGTTGATAAGGAAATCACGACGTGTCTCAACTGTCGGGAGCTGGGGCATACCTCCAAGCATTGTACCCAGCAGAAGGCCGGGAGAGATGCCCCCAAGAGTTGCTCCCGCAACTTTGACATCGCTGACCACCGTGTCAGATATTGTAGGTCATCTTGATATTTTGATGGTGAGGAATTACTAACTTGGTGTCAGGTCCTGAGGCGCATGTTGACACGTTCGCAGGTGAAAACTACGGGTTAGTATAATTACTACCGAAAAACCGGAGGTGCTTGTGTCTAATTCGGTCCAGTCAATCGATTCATACTACTTTCAAACATGAGGAAACGCGTGATCTCGGCAGCATGGAATGCAGGAAGTGCAAAGAAAGTGAGTTGATTCGTCGATTGCATGTTTGTCCACTTGGCTCAATCTTGGTAGCTGGGCACTTTGCCAAGGATTGCCCCCAAGGCGGCGGCGACCGCGCTTGCCATAACTGTGGTGGTGGAGGCCATATAGCGAAAGATTGTGACCAGCCACGGAACATGGGAACGATTACTTGCAGAAACTGCGAGAGAACTGGACACTTCAGCCGGGACTGTACTGCACCGAAAGATTGTGAGTTGGCCAAAGTAGAGGCGCGGATGATTAAATGAACTAACACGTCAAAGGGTCAAAAGTACAATGCTTCAACTGCCAGAAATACGGGCACACTCAAGTTCGGTGCAACCAGCCGCTTCAGGCTGAGGCTGAGGCCGAGGCCAAGGATCTCGACGCAAACACCACCCACAACGGCTCCGGCTTGGGTGGAAAAGACTGGGGTGATGGCGAAGATGGTGTTAATGGGGGAGGAGATGGTGGTGATGGCGGAGACTGGGGCAATGTTGGCTTTTCGGGCATTGCTGGAAACCACTCCGCTGAACATTGGTAAATTGTTGTCCGAAATGGCAGATACTGTTGATGAGAGATGTCGCGAACATCAAAAAGCGCCTAACTGCTAGTTTAGTTTGTCAGGAATCGGGATGTAGCTGATGTGGGCATCAGGGAAAAGTAAGGTCGAGATCCCTTCACAAAGCAATTAGAGAGAGAGAGAACATTTTTATCCACCTCTTTCATGTTTAACGCACAAAGCCATCGTTTCCGGTTCAGCGCTGCTGAGGTCCATGATGGTTGAAGGACAGCAAAGAGTTGAGAAGCTGGTTGGTAGCGAAAGTGTAACACGCGATTGGTCACGATGTGCCATCACAAGGACATCATGCCCCGCACTCGAAGGGGGCCGGGCCGAGGCAGCATCAGTAGTATTGGCCGAGTAGGTAAGTTGGTATTGATGAATGAGATATAGCAAGTCAGAGATCGCCCACTCAGCTCAGGTGCTTACTTGAACACTCGCTGAACACTGAATGAGCACATCAGCTATTAAGCAACAATGTCAGAGCCGGAAATCATACTGTACCACTACCCATACTCGCCGTACGCGAAGCGAGTAACTTGGTATCTTGCTCTTCGCGGTATTTCTCACAAGCAATGTGTAAGTTTCGAGAAGTTGATGAAGAGATAGATCTCTGCTGACATCTCGCCAGATTCAACCGGGCATGCTTCCACGACCAGACGTAACCAGGCTAGGCATCTCGTACAGGCGTATCCCAATCCTGGCCATCGGTAGCGACATCTATCTCGACACCCGTCTGCAACTCCAGGCACTCGAAGCTCTTTTCCCCAACATCCCACGGCTCGGTTCCGCCGACCCCTCTGAGCGCGCCCTTGAGCATCTTCTGTCGCACTTCACTACGGAGGGAACCCTTTTCATGCAAGCCGTGCAGCTGCTGCCTGTGGACCTACCGTTCCTGCGCGATCCACGGTACTTTCGCGACAGGAGTGACTATGTTGGTAAGAAACTCAGCGCTAACGGTATGAAGGCGGGAAGGCACGAGGCGCTTGCTGAAGTTTCTCGTGCAATGGGGTTTCTGGAGGGGACATTATTGGCGGATGGGCGCGACTGGGTGAGGAATACACCTGGTCCAAGTCTGGCTGATGTAGAAGCAGTGTGGCCGTTTCACTGGCTTACAGGTCTTCCAGGCGCGCTGGAAGGAAGTAGCATCTCAGCGGAGTCGTACCCGAGAGTGTATGCGTGGGTTAAGAGGTTTCAATATGCCGTTTCCAAGGCGAAGAGGGAGGTTGAGATTACTACGGTGAAGGGAGGCGAGGCAGCGAGGTTGGTGAACGACTCAGCGTGTAGACAAGCTGATATCAAGATCGACGCGACCGATGCTGTAGTGAAGGCTTTGGGCTTGAGAAAGGGCGATAGGATAATTGTGCGGCCGACGGACACGGGGAGGTCGCATAAGGATGAAGGGAGTTTGGTGGGCATTGATGTGCGCGAGGTGGTTTGGGAGACGATGGGCGAAGGTGGACTAGCCTTTAGAGTTCATGCGCCTCGGCAGGGTTTCAGGATCACGAGAAAGGGCCCTTATGAGGACGGAGCAAAGCTGTGAAGTTAATAGCTCGTATGGGTGGAAACCATTGTATTCTGCTGTATACGCTATCCATGTCAAAAACCTATTTACCTATTTTACCATTCTAGCTCTCGTAGCAGCAACTTTGCTCGACTCACATAGTATTAAAACGCCAAAACTAGACCACGGTACATCCTCAAGGAGATATCGCACAGAAAAATCGATCATATATAACCAGGCATGCCTCCGACAACGTAGTAGCTTGGAGCGCGTGTAAGTGGTTTAGGGTACGCAGCAATGTTTATGCTGCTTGATGCATCACCAACATGGCTCTGATACAGCTCTAACATTGCTACTAGTACTACGTGAAGCCTAACGCTTATCTCTCTGCCCCTGAATTCAGGTTTCCAGGCTACACAGGTGCCGATTCTACGGATCCGGATGGAAGACTCGCAAAGGTTGGTACAGGATTCGACCTCGACCGGAGTCTAGGAAGTAGGTGGGCGTCAAACAAGCCCCGGAAGACATCGATGTTTTTCTCCAGCCTAGCACAAGGTTCAAGGCTGACCAAGCAACTTGATCTGATCTGTCTCGATCTCAACGATAGCGCTCACGCGAATCAATGGCCACAGCTTCCAAGGCGGACCATCTCGAGAGCGATCGGCACATGCCTACAGTCGTACTAACGTTTCTCCCATGCCTGGGGCCGGGATCAAACGCCCGGTTATCCGGTATTGGATGGTCAATCGTACGCTTGCTTGTTTGCTTTGTACGTGGTATATCCTCGTCGCAGCAAGCACCAAAACTCAAACCATAAGCAGATGTGCGTCATGCTTGGAAAGAGGCGGGCCAATGTGGGGACTCGCAGAGATACCACGAGCCAAGCAGCAAGGCCCGGGTCTTCTGGGGAAGAGAGCGCTTTGCACTACGACCAAACCGGCTTAACTGTAGCATCCTTTCGTGCCATGATTAAGCGACCAAGCGCGGCAGATTGCTTTGATTAGAAACGCCAGTATTGGTGAGCCCGGGCAATTATGGGAAGATGATTTACAGGAAAGAAGCCCGGACGTGCAGTAGAGGGGGGGGGGAACGTCGCGTTGTTGGACAATGTCGTTACGCCGCGCATTCCTGATAAGAGACCAACGAAAGGACGCTGTCTCGTACAGTGCTGCGGAACGTTTACGAGCTGACGTCATATCATGATCATATTACGCTAGGGCAGCTGCAGCGCGTCAAGTACCGACACAGTGTATAGAACTGCACCGACTACTACTGAGAGAGACACTGTGCTTCAGATTCTCTCAGCTTGTTTCAGGCTCTTTCTCCAGGATCGAAACTGGATCCCATTCCAAGGTATGAAAATGGAGTCTACTGTATGTACAGTAAGAGAAAACGGGTTCAAATTGCGATGCGAGATTAAACATAAGGACCCAGCAAGGACATGCGATCGTACTTGGTCGGCACACAACCGGATTAGGCAAAGCGAACGAGGCCCAGAGCAAACACTAGCGCGCTCAATATCGGCTTATTGCAGTAGGAGTCGGAGCAAAACGCCTCTACTGTACAATACGAATTATAGGGGCTGTACTGGAAAAGCTCGATAAGGGTAGCACGTTGAGATGCCATATCTTGGGGGATGTAGCTATTCGGCCGAAAGACGACAATAAACTGATTGACGTGCGTAGCAGGGGGTCGAGAGAGTACCAAATGCAACAGGATGACGTTACGACTGTCTTTAACTTGCACACAGATTAGACCGTGGCAGATGGAGGGATGAATTGGAAGCTAGAACTTCCTGGCTGCTCGATATCCGGTAGTTCCAGGAAAATGTGGTTTGAATCAAACTCGTACAGTACAACACTTTATACGACGGTAAGCAAGTAGAGCAAAGGCAAAAGCCACTCAGACTAAAACCTAGTTTCTCGACAGAATGTAGCGAAATGCCATCGACAAGACACTCGAATCGAACAATCACGACTTACAATCCAAAAAGGGGGACAAGTCATAAAAATATCCTCTTGGGGCCAAAGAGTAAGGAAGAGGCTGCAAGAAGAAACAATCCAATTCGATGGGCCGCGGGCTTGGGGCCTGCGTCATCACTCCTCACGCAGCCAATTGGCTCAAGAAAGGGAATGACGGTGATGAGCCGGGTACGGACCCACTCACATTGCATCCTTCTTTTCTCCGTCGTCCCTCGCACAAGTATCCTCACAGTGTTATACCTCGGTACTGCTCTCCTCGATTCCGCGCCAGAACGCGTCTTCCGATACCGACGGTTACTGTGTAGCCAGCTCACAACGCACCCCGCCCGTCAGATACAAGGTGGCAAAGAATCAAAGCAGTCCCGGTTTTTCTCTCTGATGGGTTTTTACTAGTTTTGTTACGGAACAGCAATCTTGTTACAGCCGCTGCGATCAGAGCAAGAGCACCAGCGACGGACGCTCTGGAGCCTTGGCAAAGAAATTGGCTATCATTCCGGGACAGATCAAGTCCACGGGGGGAAAACAGCGACAGGAACGAAAGATGGGGGAACAAGCATAGAAATAAAGGGGACGCTCTAAGTGCGAAAAGGCAGGGAAAAGGGGAGGGGGAGAGCCGGTGAGAAACAGCGAGATATTCGTAGCCAGCAATCTGGTTGGGTTGAGCTGGGGAGGGAAATCGGACGATGCCACCCGCAGGCACAGTGCGCACTCAAATACCCTCTCAGCAGCGTAGCCTGTGGCTTTTGTCAGCGAGGGGGGCCGCACAAGACTTTCCCAGAGCCCAGCGCCGCCTTCTCTTTTTACGCCTTTTTTTTAAGCTGCCTCGCAAACGTCATCTCTGACGTCTTTTCCCAACCTGATCCTTTCACAATCTCTCTACCTCGAGAACCAAGCATCAGGCCCGCGACAAGCCTCAAAGCGCCTTTCGACGCGACTTACCATTCAATCTAGTCCGCTGATACCGTCGTACCGACAATCACCACCGCCCTCTTCCCCTTCGCTCGTCCTTTCCTTCCCCCTACCAAATTTGCCTTCGAGTGAGCGCCCGTACGATTGTACGCCAGCAAAATTGCACGCTCGCAGCGCGCGACACCCTCAAGCCCTTTCCCATACACTTCCCTTGCCGTCCCAGGTTGGAGTAGAGAAGAGGAGGAAATTCTGTTTGGGGACGCTCAAGCTTGTGCCGTCCTTATCTTTGCTGGTGCTTAGACCTCGCCTCCATCCAAGCGAATACAAAATTGTAGGCGCTGCTTTTCTGCCATCTGTCGCCTCTGACCTCATCTGGCTTTTTGTCTCCCTTCAAGCATACATACTCTTCCACTACCGCTCTCGCCACCCCCCTCCCCCCACACACCTTGATTTTCAGCCCCAAATATAATACATCATCGTCATCATGGGGACTTCTCCGACCAATTCCTCTGCTCGAGGTGAGTCGAAGTCCCCGAAGCAGTCCAACAACTCCCCTTCACGTTCAGGTGAGCCTCAACTCCCCTCTCCCCTTCCTGTTGTCATGACGCATCGCAACTTCGTCATCGGTCTCCATCCCCAGCTGTCCCCTCCGTCATCATCACTTCCGTCCCTCGCTCCCGTCCCATGGCACCGTCCAAGTCTCCGTCTTCGTCTTCCGTTGCCGTTAATGTAATCACCGCCGGCAAGCTTGCTGACGATCAAGACCGTACAGACGCCGCGACCGATGCAAAGACCGATCCGTCCGTGAAACAAGAGGCCACATCTAATGCCGAAATCGCGAAACCTCTCGCGCCGCCTCCTCGACCAGGACAACAACAGCAACGACAACAACAACAAGGCGACACTGCCGACTACTTCGCGGTCCAGCCTGCTGGATCTCTCAGTCTGGAGCCCAATCCCTTTGAACAGTCTTTCGGGGGCGCCCCAGAGACTCCAGGAGGCACCAAGCTGCCCTCTGTCGCTGCATTGACGTCGCCGTCGTCGCTTTTACCTGGTAGCAACGCGACTCCGTTTAATTGGGGTGGAGGTTCGCTACGGACTGGCCCTCTGAGTCCGGCCATGCTCTCTGGTCCGGCTAATGATTATTTCGGCGATACTCATCACTTACGCGGTGGTTTCCCGACTCCCAACGAGTCATCTTTGCGAACAGGTCTGACACCGGGCGGCAGTGGGTCTATGTTCCCTGCCCCCAGCCCTAACTCTCAGGCTCTCTTCGCTCAGCTTGCCAGCGGTGGCGCGACCCCGAATACCCTCGATTTTCATCGGACTGCTCTTAGTGCGGCAGCGAAGCGAGAACAAACCAACGGCGCTCAGCGACCACAAGCTCAGACTTCGGCCGCGGTACCCCAGCAACAGCAGCCTGCTACCTCGTTACCGTTACCCCAAGAAATGGCGAGCGGCACGGTTACGGTTGAGACTGAGGTGAAGCCTGCTTCAGGCCCCTTTGACCCTCATGACAATGACGCTGCCAATGGCCTATTCATGTTAGCCCAAGGCAGAAACGGTACCCAAAATACTGCTCAATATGTGCCGGCATCCAACACTACGGGGCACGCCCATCCTGCCCCCGTCGCTCCTCAGAACCTCAGTACTTCACCGCAGATGTCGAGTGCTAACGGCGGCTCTGTCGGTTCTGCCCGTGGCATGAGTGAGGGAAGCAACGGTTCCGATGAGAGTGAACAAACTCGACCTAACACTCGTGGTAAGGGAAAGAAGAACTCCACCACGACCAATGGACGTAGAAAGGCTGAAGACGTCCCGTCGAAGGCACCGCCTAGTAAGAAGGCAAAGTCCAACAACAATAACAGCATGCATCACGGCAGCCCCAGCGACGAATCAGACGATGACATGGACATGAGGCATGACGAAAACGGCAACAAAACCAAGATGACAGATGAGGAGAAGCGCAAAAACTTCCTCGAGCGTAACCGGTAAGTCTAGACAGCAGCCACTGCTCCGTGAATGATGCTAACCCCTGGTAGTGTGGCTGCGTTGAAATGTCGCCAGCGGAAGAAGCAATGGCTAGCAAACCTGCAGACTAAAGTGGAGATGTTCAGCACCGAGAACGATGCTCTAACTGCCCAAATTACCCAACTCCGGGAGGAAGTCGTCAACCTCAAGACTCTTCTGCTTGCGCACAAGGACTGCCCTGTTACTCAGCAGCAAGGTCTACATGGTGCATTCATGTCCCAGGTTGCGGATCCCTACAACCCCCAGATGAACCCGTATGGCATGGCTGCACCCATGCCTGGCCAAGCCGTCATGGCTGGCCAGGGCGTGCCACGGCGTTTCTCATAGAACGAGTTTCGACCATCCAATGAACAAAGGGGAATGAGCGGTTCGAAAAGTCACTTGATATCAGAAGCTGACCCCTTCTTTCCTCCATGAAAGAGACCGATGGTTATCTGTTGAGAATACAAAACCACCGGTGTCGTCGTCGTCGTCGCCGGAGCAATAATATATACCGAGGGCCAATGAGCGCTCGATTTCGGATGCTGGCTAAACCCTCTTCTAATCTTCCTCTTCTTGTTCTGTACAACAATTCACGCGAGTGCAACCACCGGACTGGTTTCGTTGTCTGGGGTTCATTTTAGTGGATGGACTTGCATGGTGCATCTTCGTTCACGATATTCTCCCGGGGAAGCGGCTTTCGAAGCTTGATGCTCGTTTGTAAAGGCGGGTTTTCAAAACAATTCGTTTATACGTAGTAAGTTTTTGGCAAAGGCCCATGAGACGTACATCAAAAGGTGTTTGGCCAGGCAGGGTTGCTTTGCCTGGGGGGCGTTTAAAGACCTGGACTCAAAGGCCTTGAATTTATCTTGGGTGTTGTGGAGATTTGATTTTTTTGCGAGTAGCTATAGGTAACAGGAGCTACACGACCTGTAGTCGTTCAATGATACATGAAGAACATTACCACGAAACTAAGCTGGTGTGAAGAAACACGAGTGGAAAGATGTGAGGGATCTATTCAGGAATTTCACGAAACGTAATGCGGTCCTAACGTTTGTGTTGTCTGTTGAACTTGATATGACCTTGGTTAGCGGTCAGAAAAAGGATGGGAACCATCTCAAGGGTCTCAAGGGTTCGACTTGAATCGATAGATGCGGCTAGGCTGAGGACCGCAAAGTACGGTGTGATGGAAGCGTGGAGGTGGAAGTGAAAGTGAAGTGAAGCTGTCATGTGAGTGGATGACAAGCAAGACGCTGAGTGGCACATGGGGTGGGGCATTTTATGTATCCCAAAACGGCTTAGTGCCACGGCACCAGTACAGTAAATCAACCTTGATGTAAACAAGTCGATGCGCCTCGTCTACCTCATACAAAGTCGCGACCGACATATCGTCAATCGGCACCCGCAGCTCGGCCGAAACCATCGCCTGTAACGTCTACTGAAGTCGGCGCACGATAATCGTCCACTTTTAACGGCCCCTTGACGCGCGATCCACGTGAAGACGCGTCACTTCATCGTGCCGACGACGTAAAGAATCTACATCCCCAGCATCCCCTCCTCAGAGCTCCATACCCCCCCGCGCGACGAAACGATCGCACCCGTCCCCGAAGCACGCGCGGTCACCCAATGCGCCACTCATGACTACTCTGGTGACGACACGGCGGCCGCTGCAAATTGTTAGCATGAGCAACCAATCCGGACGCCGGACGAGCAAGCGCCTCGCGAGTAGGTCAACCGAAGGCGGGGAAGTGGTGCAGACCGGGCGACGCGCTGACAAGAGACATGTAGCTGCTGCGGACTTTGAACAAGATGACGACTTTCAGTTTGTGCGGAAGTCGAAGAGGGCGAAGATTGTGGAGGAGGAGAGGGAGGAGGAGGATCAGCCTGCGCCCGCGCCCGCACCAGCGCCCACTAGAAAGTCGGGTAGAGGCCGGGGCGCAACAAGGGACCGCGCTGTGAAGGAGGCGGCTCCGATCGAGACGGTACCGGAAGAACCCCCAGTAGCGACGAAGAAGAAGACAACCATGAGAGGGACGACGAAGAAGTCAGACACGAATGAGCCTGCGCCGAAAAGGTCGACGCGACGGAAACCAAGCGTAGATGCACCTGTTGAGGAGGAGGAGGAGGAGGAGGAGGAGGAAGAGGAAGAACCAGCACGACCACAGCAACCACAGAAGGTTCCTGTGAGGGGTCCTCGCAAAAGCAAGCGAATATCTGGAGGAAAGCTACCTGAGGAGGAGGAAGTCCAGGCCGAACCGTCGGCTCCCCCACCCAAAGTTAATGGAACGTCGCATAAACGCGGTCGTAAGTCAACCGAAACGGCGGCTCCTCGTACGACCAAAAAGAAGCTCCCGGAACCGCCAGCGCAAGAAGCATCGGTGCAATCTAAAATCGCTTTGCCTATGAGCGATACACCAATCATTAGCCGAAACAAGGAGATGCGCAAGAAAGGAGCAGGCAGTCGACGAAGCAGTTTGGGCATGCGTGGGCGAAGAGCGAGTTCGCTGATCGAGAGCGGTCAAACGGCAATACCGCATCGTGATGTGGATCCTGCAGACTTTTATAAACATATCGAGGCTGAGCTGTTGGAGCCGCGACGGATGAGACAGCTCTTGATGTGGTGCGGCGAGCGAGCCCTACTCGAGAAGCCGGCGCACGGCACACCAAATTCTAATGCGATCTTGGGAGGTGAGTATCTGTTTTTCCGATGCCAAGTGTTGTTCGTCAAGGACCCCAACGCTGACGCTCTCCAGCCCGTGCGATTCAAGACCAGATTCTCAAGGACTTTTCGACGCGATCAGAATTCTCAAACTGGTTCTCCCGAGACGATGACGTACCCAAAGCACCTGTCGTTTTGACGCCAAATCCTAGGAATACCGAGCTTGACGAGAAGCTTGCACAGCTAGAGGTCAACATCAAGAGGTCAGTAATACAGACCTGCGGTCCTTGCTTTCCTACCGATGCTAAAACTTGACGTAGATTACAAGAGGAGAAGAAAGCCTGGCAAGCAATACGGAAGCCACCGCCAGAGCATCCGCCCCTCTTCAAAGAGCACGAGACAGAGCTTGTTCTCCCCGACTTCGACTTATTAGACCCAGACGAGGGCAAGATTCGAGGCCATCTTGCTGATGAGGTGCTGTCTTTCGACGTTCTCCGTTCAGAAACAGATTCGCGATTGAAAACTATCCAGTCCTCGCTCGAGTTCCAGATCGACCAGCTCGCCGATAACCTACATAAGCTTGAGCGACGCGTCAGCGTTGCGGATACCGAGGCCGACATTGTTCTTCGTCTCAGCGCTCTCCGCCTCCGCCAGCGTGACGAGCGGGAAAGGGCTCGCGCAGGAACGAGGGATATGCCCGTGATGGAGGTTTTGAGGAGTCTAGGGAGTATTCTACCAGAGGGTGGAGGGTGAAAGAATCATCTGTTCTAGTGGTTGATGCATTTCACTCTTCTTTGAGGAAAGCTCGAGCTACTTTTCTTTCACCTTATGAGATTGACGACGAGACGAGACGAGCCTTGCATAAAAACCCCTCCTTTCTTCATCTATATCCTAGATTGGGCGGGCACCTCATTTGTTTTGTTTGCGAACGTTAGCGGATGTACCTCTCCGTGTTGGACACGTTGGTTTCTAGTGACCTCGAGCCTTTGCTGTTACCTTCCCCCACCTGGTGCAAGCCCCCCCCTTCCTTTTCTCTTTTCCTTATTCTGGGAGGGATATCTTTGACTTTGGGAGTTGGCATTCTTTTGGAGTTGGCGAGTTGATCGGAAAGCATATGAAGGCGGGAGGGATATTTGGATGGGAGAGGAGCAGAAAGGGCAGGCTAAAGCTTCAAAATCATCTTTTCGTACTGGCATGTCAGTTGTATGTGCATGTTTATATGAGACAGCCTTCAGTGATGAATAGCAATCAAGTACTCGATCGACGGTTTGCGATGCCGAAGCAGCGTGGTTTCACTTCTGATATTCTCCGTTTACCCGGCCTCTTATAAAGGCGGTGTTTGTAATAAAACACGTAAATCGTACACTCCTACACTGCGTAACCAGCCAGTGCTATGCAAAACTCTGCCAACCTGTATAGTCCACAAAGTCCCAAACCACCCATCCTCTCCTCTCGAGACTTCCGTCTTCGTACAGCTCCCGATCATCGACCTCCCTCAAGCGGCGGCATGAAGGCCATACCAGTGCCCTCCCCGCCATCCACGCTACGACTCCTCACGTGCTCCCTCAGCATCTTCAAGATCTCGCTATCCCTCCACCGCGCAGGAACAGGCCTGTACGCAGGCTTGAAGTTGCCGATCGTCTGCGCCCACTCGCCCGTGGGAGGGTGACGCTTCACCTCGTCGCTGGCGGGCTTCGCGTCGACGCCGGCATCCTGGGCCGTGGAAGGATTGGTGGACGAGAGCTCCTCCTTCTGAGTGGTCCAGTAGTAGATGTCCCAGTCGTTCTCGTCGAGGAATTGATCGTACTGGTCGAGGAGACCGGCGGAGAGCGTCGGGAGGTGGGTTGAGGCGAAGGTGGAGAGGAGGAGGTCGGATTCAAGCGTGCCGCGCTTGCGGGATTGGTCTGATACTGTTAGCTGCGTCTTCCCTCATACGAGAGACTACATGTGTGATTCGACCAGGAACATCTAGCTCCAGACGGGTAGGATAGGATGGTGACATACAAACAAGGCGCGCCCGCTTCGTAGCTTCGTCCTCGCCCGTCCGGCGCAGCGGCTCGATGCGGAACTTGGCACCCTGGAGCTCGCCAAGACCAAGCTCAGAAGCAGTATCCGGGTCGTTGTTCTCGTTGATATCGCGACTGGCGGCCCATCGAGGCACCGTCGTAGAGATGGAACGGACGGACGTGGCGAAGATGCGTCGCGCGGCGGCCGGCCGGCGAAGAGCGCGGGAAGCGACGGCGGCCATGTTTCTTGTTCTTCTTCTTCTTCTTCTTCTTCTTCTTGAGGGGTTGGGTCGAAGAGGAGTGCTGCGCTTGTGGTGTTGTGGTGTTGATATGTTGAAGTGTTGGGTTTTAAAAGTGCGAAAAGGTTGACGCTGGTGCGGGAGGTTGTGAGCGTCGGAGGCGAGAAGTAACCGCTGACGTCTAGAATTTAGGCCCTGGGGAAAGCCGAGGCCGAAAGATTTGGGACTAGACTTGGGGATTGGTAAGACCCGGCGTCGGGTACGGGTACGGATACGGGCGGGTACGGGTGGGCGGAGGGTAGCAGAACTACGCTGCCATGTTCAACCATGAAAGATACCACAATAACTGATACGGATAGGTCTCAAATGTGTATATCTAAACATCGTCAAGTCTTGAAATAGATAGATTCTTGATTCTTGGTCAATGCACTTCTACCTAAGTTGGATTATATACACCGTAAGTCGTCATTGGATATCCGTCCATCCGTTCGCTCTACGTCACCCGTCCGCCAACTCCAAGCCAATGGTCGCATCATCATTTTGATGTCCTCAACTTATTCCCATCAAAGCAGAGGTCTATTCCTTCTTCTGGTCAACTTGCCCCTCGACCTTGGCAACGACGGGCTTCTCTTTCTTGTCTTCCTTGGGTGCAGGGTTGGGGTTGCCGGCCCATTCCAGCTTCCGCGGCTTCATGAATGACTCCAGCACCTCATCAGTGACCAGTTTTCTGCGCTCCTGGAACTGCTCAACGTAGGGTTGAAGCACCTCGATGGCCAGCTTCTTCAACTCGCCAGTCAACATGGCGCCGCTCTTGTACTCGTTGTAGATCCTCTCGAGCTTCTCGTCGTCGTCTTCGAAGTACGTCAGGTAAATGTACGAAACGTCCACGTCGGGGTTACCGCCAAGCTTGCGGTGCTCTTCAATGTTGACCTGGCCACCGCTGAAGGCGTGTTTGTTAATCTTATTCTACGTAGGCAATTCACGTCAGTATCGTCACCGTAAAGATAACCCTACCCCAACCATTCGTGGCTGGGCATTAAGATTGCATACCTTGATCTGCTTGGCGGTATCAGTCATGAAAATAGCCGAGTTGGGGTTCGAAGACGACATCTTGCCGCCCGCACCCTGAAGCGCAGTCAGGAACTTGGAGTGAATCAACGCGGGCTTGGGCGAGGGGTAGCGCATGCGGTGAGAGTTCTCTCGAAGTAGTCGGAAGTAAGGGTCCTGATCAATGCCCATGGGAATTAAGCAAGGAATGCTGGCGATCTTCTTGGTTCGTACAGTCGCCGGCTCATCGGACCAGATTTCGGGGTAAGAAGTAGCAAAAGCGGCAACGCACTGCACCGAGGGGAAGAAGATCTTGCCAACGTTGGAGCTGAAAGAGAACCTTGTTAACCTATCACGAGGGAAAGAAAAAAAAAAGAAAGAAAAAAAACAATCAAAGGGTGGAGAGCTTACCTTCCGTCGAAGCCAAAGGCACCGCGGACCTGGTTGAAGGTGACCAGCTTGGAGAACTCCCAAGCGTTCATCAGGAAATGGTTCGACAGATACTTGAGATCGCTGTACAAGAACGTCTTCTTGGCATCGAAACCCAAAGCAATGATATCGCGCGCATTGTCCATGGCATACTGCAGCGTATCCTCAAACGTCAAGGAATCCTTGAACAGGGCCTTCTCATCATCCGTCAACATGAAGACCAGAGGCACATCGAAGACCTCCTGCAGCCATCTCGTAAACTCGAGCGGAATCGTGTGGCCCAGGTGCAAGCTTCCCGTGCTGGGACCACGACCGGTGTAGAGGAAGAAGGGCTCGCCGCGCTCGTATCGGGTCAGGATCTTGTCGAAGTCGCGGTGGCTGAAGAAGAGGCCGCGCCGCAGCCAGCGGTGGGGTTTCTTGCCGGTGACCTTCTCGAAGCGCTCGAGCAAGGCCTGATCAATGATGGACGTCTTCCACTTCCTAGCCAGCGAGTTAGCATCGGCCTGATTGAAGTGCTGTCAACGTCTCTCTGCCGTGGCACGTACTGACAGATCGCATCGTAGTCAATGGCAGCAATCTCGCCAGACTCGGTCTGCGCACCCTCGACGGACCAGGGGTTGATATCCTGGCCCTGAGGAGCCGCAGGCTTGGGTGTTTCTGTCGTCTCCGCCATGGTTTTTCGGGAGTGCCTTCCTGATCTTCAACCTTAACTCGAAGCTGGTGGTTTTGCTTTGCGAATCGCGGGGTTATGCCGCAGATGGAGGGGCAGTAACTCTAGTGGTGTTTCCGCACTCTTGAGTCACGGCTGGTCCCTGGGAGATGACCAATAAACAGGTCGCTTCTTTGTCCTGACAGGCCCGCTACCAGCCACCTGCTCACGGTCGCGAGCCACATGCGCCACACCACTTAGACGATGCTATTATAGCTGTCTTGTTCCATCTTCAAGCTGGGCTCATAGTCGCGTGCCTCCCAAGATCTTGAACGTTAAGCGGACGGTATCGCGAAAAGCAAGGATCAAATTCCCATAAATTTGTTATAACCCCGCTCCTCAATAAAGCATTATCAATCGTTATAAGCTCGGCCTCTTTTACCCATCCTAGTCACGTAGGCGCCATGATTGCCAACGCCAGCATGCCCCAAAAGCACCATAAATCAGCCTGGCTAAATCTCAAGTCTGCCAATGCCCACTACAATCCTTCCACATCTTCTACATCAGCCCGCAGATGACTATACATAGGGCAGGTTCCTGCTTTTTTCTTTCTTTTTCCTCCCCCATTCGTAAACAACTTCCAAGCCGCTTAAATCAGGTGCTTTGATCGGAAGTAGGCGCGAAGGTACAAGATCTGCCAGACCCAGAGGCCGATCAACAGCCAGGTGGTGGCGATACCGAACCACTTGACGCGTGTATTCGTGCTCTCGTTGGTGTCGCGCAGCTTGACCTCGCGAGTGCGGAGGTATTCCATCTCACCGACGAGCTCGGCTGTAATCTCCTCGATACGGCGGAGCTCTGCCTCGACCGGCTTAAGCTTCTCGGTGGCCTGGATAGCGGACCAGTCCTTGGCGTCGGCACCAATGTCGACATCGAGCTCAACGTGACGAGTAGAGGGGTTGATTCGCTTATCTGTAAATGGTCAGCGTATATACCTTGCTATGAGCGCTGGTCTGCAGGATGGCAAGGACCAGCGCAACGCCTTCACTTACTAGTTGTGAAGATGTTCTCGTAGCAGATGTCGAATGCAGCATCAGCATGCGATGTGAAAACGACTCTCGACTCTCCAACAACATCACGGGGACGGCCGTACTCGTTGCCAACAGCATCGCGAATCTGCGACACCAGTCAGTATTAACCCATCTCCAATCATCGACCTCGCTCCAAGCTCGCCCATTTAGCGTAAAGAGCAACATACGTGAATGTTAACCTGCATACCATCGCCCTTGAAGCCATCGATGTGCGACGTCACCACAACAAGCGTATCCTTGCCGACAAAGTTGCGAATGCAGCGCTCCTTGGCACCGTTCTCTTGATGCGCGAGGAGGTCAAACTTGAGGGCGCTTGCAACACCAACAAGCAGCAGCACGCTGCAGAGGTACTGCACCAGCGAGCGTTGCGATGCCATGGTCAATCGTCGTCGTACTCGCTTCGCGGTGGAGGAACAAGAACTAGGCGACGATGTTGTCGATCGAATTTCGTAGGTTGCAAGTATGAAGGCCGACAAGGGGGACTGGAACAGACAGACAGACAGCTGCTCACTGAGAGTTGCTCTAAACTGAAAGGTGTCCCGGCCGCCTCAACGACCCACTTGCGGGACGAGGCGCTGCCGGGTGCGGCCCAATCATAGACAGCCTTGGCGCTTGCCTCGTCAAGCCATCACGTGTGGGTCCAGCCTCGTCTACTTTTAGGTAAACCGCTTTGGCGTCGACATGAACGTCGCGATATTCAGCGATTAGAACAATTGACGTAGGCTACGTCGCGCAACCGATACAAGATGCCCAAGTGTAAGTTCGGATCCGTATAACCGTTCCTACGTGGAAGAACCCGCGCTAACAGATATATAGTCTTCTGTAAGTCCCCTCCGCGATTCTCCCAACGCGCGATCCCGATCTGACCTGTCCTCCAGGCGACTACTGCGATGTCTACCTCACGCACGACTCCATGAGCGTTCGTAAGGCTCACAACAGCGGCCGAAACCACCTACGGAATGTAGTAGACTACTATCAGCGTACGTCGTCCAACCAATCTCTGCGCTGCCCCTCCGTCTCCGCGAAGACTCCCCGAGCTAACAAGGCGACACCAGAAATCGGCCATGAGAAGGCCCAGTCCGTCATCGATTCCATCACATCCTCCTACGCCGCCGAAGGCCAAGCCCACGCGAACCCTATGCTTCCCCAGAACCAGCCTGGACAGGGCTTCCCCCCGCCTCCGTTCGGGTTCCCTGGAGGTACGATCGCCCGCCGCCCCTCCCCAACTGCGTATGATAGGACCTCGATTTGCGGCTTTGCTAACACGCTCGCAGGTGTCCCGCCACCTTTCCCCGGTATGCCTGGTGCACCTCCTGGTCAGTTTCCTCCTCAGGGCCTTCCACGTAAGTCAACTACCAAATATCGTCTGAGACCTTCCAACTTACATTCCGCAGCACCACCTGGCGGCGGCCGAGGCATGCCTCCCATGCCCTTCCCTCCCGGCCCGAACGGCATGCCCCCAATGCCTCCCAACGGACTTCCTTTCCCACCTCCCGGAGGCCTTCCTTTCCCACCGCCGGGAGCCCCTGGTGTTGCCGGTGTCCCGCCACCTTTCCCCGGTATGCCTGGCATGCCCCCGCCTGGTCATGGCTTTCCTGGAGGTCCTCCGCCTCCCGGATTTGCTCCACCTGGAGCTCCAGGTCAGGACAGGCGATAAACACCGTCTTCAAGGGTTTACGTGGCACGGACTTGGAGCATTGCTGTTGGCGTAATAGGCGTTTACATGGATGAAAAATGATATAGCCGCACCGCTGGTAGATAGATCTATTTCCAGCACGAGTATGGTTCGAATATTACAAGCAACCGTACCTTTGACCGGATTTTTTTTGTATCTACAAGAGTACTAGTTTTGTCACTTGTTGTTTAAACCGCCGAGATTGCAGGAGAATTTGCAACAATATCTCGTAAACGTCATTTAGATCATTAAAGCATACGTGCGAACCACAGGCTCACTACTATCTAGTTGTGCAGTAACAACGACAAGCTAGTCAGTTGTACGTGCATGTAAGAACCCTTTTCTTTGGCATGAAACAAACAAGTTAAAGAACAAACCCAGTAAAGTATCCTTATTCCAAAGCAGTCATAAAACATAGCTCGTATAGTCGTAAAACAATGTCATATAATTATCCATGAAGCAGCAGAATGATTACTGCAGTTTTGTCGGGGTTTGAGAGTTTCCATTGGTTCGTTGTTCATCAATCAGACCATGCTGAGAGCTCTTCGGGGTGGCTCAGCGTGCCTCGTGCCGTTCATTTCTGAAATCGATCTCGAGCGTGACCCAGGTGGATGATTTCACCGTCTCCGTCACGAACCACTCTCGGCCCGCTAATCATCTGCCGCAGCTCTTGCGTTCGCTTTTGTCGCTTCCTCTCGCTGATTCTCTTGGGAAGCTTCTGCAGCTCATCAAGCCTGCTGCTCAGGGAAAGCCGCCAGCTTTCTTTGCCAGGTCTCCCTGTCATGCTATCGCTACGTCCAAAAAGTGCATTTGGGACTTTGTCTAAAGGCTGGAATTGCCTACCATCAGATTGGTAACTTCGTCTCAAACTTTCGATACTCGAACGATATCGCATGACGCGCAATTTTCCGCTTGGAGTTCTTCGGATAGTGCGCCGGTCCAAACCTTCCGAGTTGGCGTAATACCAGTCATCACCCCAGGATGGATTATCTCGAGATGGAAGAACAGAAAACGTTCTCTTCATCCTTTCACTGAAGCTCCTCTGCAGTGCCTTTGACCGGTTAATCGGAGGTGGGTATCTGCTGACTTGATTGCACGGCTCCTTACCCTCGTCTTCATCCGACTCTTCACCGGACCCTTGAGGGCGCCAGAAAGGGTGCAATTTGTTCTCTTCTGCAGGGCTATCATCTGGGCACGCATGTCCATGCTCCAAATCAGGCAGCGTTCTGCCCCAGGGAGCCCTACTATCACTGCGACTGCTGCGGGAAAGAGAGAAGGTACGAGTCAGAATACCAGATGGCCGTAACGCGGTGGGTGGATAATCTACAGAGTAGCGACGACGATGGCTGCTCAGTGCACGCCGAACAAGCGATGGGCGCCGTGGGGATTTCTCTGCGATGTTCTCAAAGTAATTGCCCATCGTAAGCATCTTCTCTTGAGCAGGTGTCATGCCAGATGGTGTCGCGGGGATAAAGTTGATGGATGGTGGATGAGCGGGGGGTTCTGGTGGTGCTCGTGGATTGCGTAAAGGAGAGTCCACATCATCAAACGCGTCCTTTGCTTGTGAAGGTGTAAAGGGATCACCGCCGTTGGCTTCCTTCGCAGCTGTAACTGCCTCATCTGGCTTTACCTCGAGACTATCCCTTACCGGGTCACCTTCAGAAGACTCAGATGGGTTTGTCGAAGCAGGTGATGGTTTGGATGAATGGTCCACCAGAAGAAGAGACGAGTTCTGATGAGGATACATCTGGATTACCTGAGCCTCCGAGACCTCAGGAGCAGTTCCGTTTGTCTCCGCCGAGGCCAGAGAATACGGCGTATTGTAAGAATTGTGAGAATCATAGCTCCTGACATAGAGCAAATCTCTCTGATGCTCGCTGCCGGATCGTCGTTGCACGAATTCTTTGTCAGATGTCAGCGATTTCGAACGTAGCGCGATTGCATCTGTGACCGATTCTCGAGGTCCTTGCAATTCCTTGCGAGGCGAACTTTCCTGGGCTTCCAGCAGAGCATTGTGTAGCTTGATACTTTCTGCCGTTAGTGAGTTCGCTCTCGTAGTAGCGCGGCTGGTTGGCGCTGATAGAGAAGATGATCTAGCAGGCACCACCGGAGGGAAGTCCGCAGTGCGCACGTCAGGACTATTTGGCTCTGGAAGAGCTCTGGCACGTCGAAAGGGCCGCTCAAAAACTGGCAAACTATCCTTTTTCGACGAGAGCCCACTGTGCTTAGGGCTCACACTGGTTGCCCGACTCGATCGTCTGCTAGAGTGAGATCTGAGAGAGGGTTCCTTGCTTGACTTGGATTTCGAGGAAGAAAGACGGTCAGGAACAACGACCACGGGAATCCCGCCACTTTTCCATATTTCACGACGAGCCCTCCCACTAGCGACAGAACTACCGGTCATCTTGGGAGAACGGTCGGGTTTTTCAGTCTCAAGTCGAACGGGCGCGGCCGACTTCTCCAGCACTCGGGCGGGATTGTTCGAAACATGTGTGGAGTTTGGAGAACTACCATTGGGGTTCCTCAAGGCATCCTTCTTTGGCACGTGTCGCAGTGTACGTTGCCTTTGTGGAGACGGATTATCTAGTATAGTGCCTACTACGGTAGATACAGCTGACTTGGCTGATGTCGTCGACAACCTGCGTGAATTGGACGAAACTCCAGTATCTGTGGTTGAGGATTTTGGTTTAGACAACTTCGTGTTGGCATAGGCTTTGGTAGGAGCCGCAGGGCTGGAACAACGATCTGAGCGTGAACGGCGTACTGCTTGGGTAGCCTGAGCTGTCGTCGCTGTGCGAGTTCCGGCTACAGCGGCTCGTCGGAAATCCAAAGGTTGTGCGTCTTGATTTCGCGAATTCCTCTCGTTGCTCTTTACCAGCCTCTGTAGTTTACGATCCCATTCGTGTTCTACCTCGCTTGCTGAACTGAGATCGCCCTCGAGCTCACTAGCGTTTGCTCTTGGGGCAGACCTGGTCGACTCTGAGGTAAGATTCAGACTGGCGAGAGCGAGATCCAGGGCGTTCGCTTGAGGCCATCTGTTTGCAATTCGGGGGGCCTCCTGCCGTACAGCTAGCCGAGAAGGTTTTGCAGCCGCCGATGCCTCTCCCTCATCTTCGGAGGTCAGTATCTCTTCTCGAGCTGTAGTAAAAGATGCATTCAAGGATTCGAGAAGAGTAGACTTGGATACGGCTCGATCGCTTCCCTGGAGTGGGAGAGCCTTTGGGCGTCCTGCGGGTTGCGGCGGTGTCACGTCTGGAGTAGGAGGGCTCCGCTGACTGGGAGGCGTGGCAGGTGGGCGATCTGGTCGTCCCTTGCGCGTCTGCAAGACGTTTGGCGAAGTCGTAGGATTGGTAGAGGGGCCAGTGGCGCTATTAGAAGACTTGTTCGATTGCCTAGGAGGCGTAGGGGGCATATCGGGGCCACCACCAATCCACCTAGGTTGGTGCTTGAGTGTCTTGGGGCTGGAAGATTGGATGCGGCGATGGCCAGTCCGGGAGGCGTCAACGATCAAGTCAAAGTTTACCGGGTCGGCTCGGGCGAGCTTCTCGTGGCATCTATCATGGTGGGGGTGCGGTAGAACTTTATGTTTCTTGAACTGACGTTGGCTGCCCAGGTCAGATTGAAGCGCGTGAAGATTCTGATCAATGGGGGGATCGACAGGGCCAGCCATTCTCATGGGCGGAGAAAGGGTATCGGAAGCCGAAATCATGTTCGAGCGGTAGGAGAGTTTGCTACGATGGCCTAAAGCTTGCGATCTACTGTTCGCGTGCTTGTGCGCATGCTTAAGACCGGATGACGGCGATCGAGGTAAACGGCAGAGCAAAGAAGAAGAGGTTTCGGAAGGCCACGGAGAGGCGAATGATGAATGCGAGGACGACTAAGAAGCGATCCGAGACATGCGACCGGGTTTTTGCTATTAGCGAATGACGCAGATGGCCAAACTCGTCGCTGGGCCAAGTCTCGATCCGCCAGCAGCCGCGCACCACAAGACAGCGAAAAGCCGAGAAGGGGTCGAGCCGTGAGGAGTCGATGTCTGTATCACGTAGATGTTAAACGGGTCGGCGTGGGTAACAACAGCAGCGAGGACATAATGAGGTCAATGCGGCCCATGCGCAGGTACGTTGCTAAACTGGCGGCCGGATCCAGGAACAGGTGTCGTTTCTTCTGCGAACCCTGGAGTCCACAGGATACAGAGACAGACAGACGGTCTAGAGCTGGCGCTGACACCGGGCTTGAAGCGTCAAGGGAGCAACAAGAAGGGGATGGAAGGAGGAAAACCAGCGACGAGAGGGAGGTGAAGTGCGGTTCGAGTTACAGGACGAAGGAGGACGACGGGAGAATGCGAGAACGAGCACGCCGATTTGTTCGACTTGGGATGCGCGCTGAGAGGGGTGGACCCGGACGGCAGTGAAGAGATGGCGGTTCCAGCGGGCTCAGCGGGCTCAGCGGGCTCAGCGGGCTCAGCGGGCTCAGCGGGCTCAGCGGGCTCAGCGGGCTCTGCAAGCTTGTTAGTGGTGCTTGTTAGTGGTTCTTCGACAGCGTCGTTTCTGCTTCGGATGCGAGTCTAGAGTAATCGCAACGGCGATCCAGTGAAGATGGCAGGTTCGTCGACCACTGACGCAACATCTCTCCACTCAGCTCCTTTTGAAACATCAAGCCATGCTTCTGGCGTCTGGCTTGGATTCATCTATGCCTCTGTTCCTGACCTGGTTGGGCAGTTTCACTAGGCTAGTGGATATGGATGGTGTAAGGGGGCATTTCGTGATCCTTTTGTCGAAAGCTTGAGCGTCGGCAAGTAGGACTCGCTCCACGAGTCGCCGTATAGCTAACTTCTGGCCTCCCAACTCCTACGAGATGCATTTTCGGGCGTAACGCAGTACCAAGCAAGTACGGGAGCCAAGAACGTGGAAAGAAATTACTCTGTACTCTTGGAGATATGGTATTGGGAGTTGGCAATCAACGTTATTTCCTGATCAATGGCGATGAGTTTCGGACAATTCGACGGATCTATCATCTCGTGTTTAGTACCCTCTGGTCTTCGGTATCTACGATCAGCGTCGATACGGCTTTGCAAAAGCAAAAACAAAAAATGGGAAGGGAGGAAGAACAGCAACTTCAGGTCTACATGCCTCAATGCTATGGTGGCCCTCCAAAGTAGGGAGATTTCAAGTTGAGGAAACGGAGAGTTTCTTGGAACGCAACCGTACATTTGCGCGCAAGGGCAGGATCCTATCCCTCACAACCTCTGCCGGCCAGAGGGCGTGATATCATTCATCATTGCAGGCGCCACAGGTAAAGGAGCGACTAACCCACCTGAACTATCCGTATTCGACAAATAAGCGGTCGCGTTAGCACATCTTACTGTGCAGGACAGCATGCATCCCTCCCTCCTCAGAAAGGAACTTACCAGGAGGTCCATCCATGGAGCCAGCCTCTCCTAACGACGTTGGTCAAGCGGGGCCCGTCCGCCTTGGCAGAGGTTCCGCACAACTAGGGATGGTTGTTGCATCTTTCTATCCGTGGGCCACTCGCAGTCGTCGTCTCTTTCCCCTCAGCAACAATTTCCTCATGCACGCTTGTGAACAAACCCTAGTCTAGATAGAACTAGAACGAGACTAGATGAGGAACTGCAGGCCCTTTAGCCTTCTTACCAAGTTGGGATGAGATAGAGCGGACAATGATGTTGCCGGTCGTGCATCAATCCCTTTTTGGAAGCGCTTCTGCAATGCAATTAATCTGCTCGTCTCCATTGTCAATCACTGATTGTGATTGTGATTCAACGATGATCCATTTCGACAAACAGCGATAAGCCTCAGAGGGCAGAGATGGGATGCAGAACATCTCTTGTTCAGCCTTAGCAGTGCTCTCGTCCAGTCTACAGTAGACTAGCGTTAGATACTGTTTATTACTTGTTACTTCGACCCGTTTAACTGTCCAGTGTGCTGATAAGCGGCAATAGTAAGCATGCAAGTCCGTCCAGTTCAAGAATCTTTCCCATATTCGGTCCCATTTTTTTTTTGGTAAAGTGTTTTTCTTTTCTTATAACTGCGCACAATACTTCGTCTATTGTATTCAACCTTACCTGCCACAAAGCTCGATAATGACTTGACGCGTAAAGACTGGATGCCTCTTCAGAGCCATCCCAGTTGTTGCTAGGCAGTTCGTCAAGACAGACAATGCCATGTTCTGATACGTCCAAGCATACGTATGGATGATGTAGCTTACGAAGCTCATTTTAAAGCGCCGCCGAGCTGTAAGTGATCAACACTTGCCAATCGTCGACGCCAAACCAGGGAACATGTAAACTGTATTCGAGTCTCTCAATTTGAGTTTTATCCTTACCTCGTAGAACCGGGATTTTGTCGATTCCTACACTTCCAGGACGATCTTGACCGGTACAAGTGGACCGACCATCTCAACGCGGAGAAACGGTGATCTATCCCAAACCCTGTCGTCACAACAAAAGGGCCACGGTACAGTACATTACGTACTGTTGCGGGGATAGGTTTAATTCTGTAAAGAACACGAATGAGCCACATCATATTAAAGCCTAGATCCATGGCCACTTGCCTTTTGTACAGCAGTTTTTCTGGATCCTCGATGTATCTCTTGGCAGGATCCCAGGATGCGGGACATCTTGATGACTGACTACCGCAAAGGCCCGATTCCTCCAGGAACCATCGCACAACTGCGAGCAGCGCTATTTGGCCGAGGATTAGCTGAGATGAGAATTGGAGGCTGAGATGAGAATTGGAGCCATCTCAAGGCCTGGGCTGAACGATGGAGTTTTGCAACGGCAGCTTGTTGGCCTCGACGGCGGAGCTGCAAGGTGGTAATGGAGGCCTGGCATGTACCGTCGATGTGTGGCGTTACAGCTTCGAAGCTGCCTGGGACTGAGGTTGAACTGGGCTTGTGGGCGGAGCTTGGGCCACTCCACCTACCAGCACTTGTACTGTACTGTACGTCGGATCATGTATCCTCGGTACGTACCTCCTGGATATCACAAGGTTTTATGGCAACGTTGCGTGCCAGCGCAGCCACATGGCGAAGCCTGACAACGGCGGCCACTTGCGTCGAGAGGGTGCGCCTCGATACGAGCTGGATCAGTCAAGATTATTCGCGAGTGACTCAAGCAGGAGACATAACCAGGTCTAGTGACTAACAGCCTTGCTGCTTGCTAAAGGCGAGCCCAGTCCCATGGATAGAAGTCGCCAGAATACGGTAGCCTGGCAATGCCGAAAACCCATCGTCGCCTGATCTTATCAGCGGAAGAAGTTTCTGTTTCTTGTTTTGCCCGTCCCAACTTGAGTTGCCCAGGGTTATCAGCCCGCTCTTACTCGCCGTGCAGGGTTATGATCCGTATCAGATCCATTTTGCAAGCTTGCGCACGGATGCCGGGATGGCTAGCACCCTCGCCTCGCATCTGAAAGACGGCTCCAGTAACCTTATAATTCCTTCGCTGTTGCTTTTACGTACTGTACGCAGTACCCATTCTACCTCGGGTTCGTTCCTATTCTTGTTGACGGGCACCTCCGTGAAGCCAGGAATACGTTGCTAACGTTACCTACCGTAGACGAATCGGTCTTGTCGGACGATATAGCGCCTCGCTAGCAACTAGACTAGCGGCTCAAAGCCAGAAATAGTTTCTGGCTTTTGTTTCTCCTTCATTCTTTCCTCTCCGTCACCCGGTTTTGCGATGTGGCTTTCGTCTGCCCCCTCCCATGGCTCCGGAAAGCTGCCTCGCCTTATGGCTTAAGCCAACCTCTCTGTGGAGTCGTCCCAGAAGGCCCTTCTTCCGGTGAGTGTGAGCGGCTTCGACTTGGGTCTGCTCCGTACATGTGCTATCATGCATATGACGTGCAAGCCCATTTGGGGAAAGACACGATAAGAGGGCCCCTTTACCAAGCCAACCGTAGGCCGCTCTACCCTTTTAGGCACTTGGTGGGATGGCTGGAAGTCTGGTTGTCAGCATTATGATAGCCTGGAATCGGCCACACGGCAAGGAATCTCGTATCCACGTCGCTATTTTCAACAAGGGCCCCGGTCATCTAGCAAGTCTAGCTTATCAAAAGGCTTCCAAAGAGTCCACCGCCATTGGCCCCAGCACAGCTTGCAATGGAATCCTGAGCTTGTGTCGTTCGTTCTCGCTTCCGCACAACGAGAGTGTGGAGGCTCCCTCGAGGGTGGGATATAAGATGGGCTCTACCAGGACCCTCCCCAGCTAACTTTTTACATCCTCTCGCTAGAACTCAAGTCTTTCGTTCAAGAATAGCCTCGTCGAACTACAGGTACATTCGTTAACATTCGAGTAACAAGTATACATAATAACGACGCTTGTACATCCAACCATCAACAACGACAACAACAACTACTAAGAACGATCATCACCAAGTACATCAGGAACCATGAGGACTTCCACAATCATCTACGCTATCGCTGCGGCGACTGTTGCTAGCGCTCACCCGTTCTCGCAAAACGCAACTCTGCCTACCAACCCTGCGGACGGCATCACCAAGACTGTGACCTACGTCTACCCTTGCCCTACCCAAGTCGGCTCATCTATCACCAAGACTCTCACTTACACCGTCCCCGTTAACCAGCCCACTGGTGTCCGCCCTCCTGCTCAAGGCACCGGTGGTTGGGTTCCCGGCCCAACTGGTGGTGCTCACCCTCCTCCTCAAGGTGCCGGCGGTGCGGTTCCCGGCCCAACTGGTGGTGCTCCCGTCCCTCCTCCTGCTCAGCCTACCGTACCCGCTGGTAACAACGGCGGTAGCAACGGCGGTAGCAACGGCGGTAGCAACGGCGGTGAGAACGGCCATGTAGGCCAGAACGGCGGCAGCACTGGAGAGCAAGGTTTCGTCGGCATACAAGAAACCGGTGGTGACAAGAGCGGCAGCGAGGGAAGCAGCGAGGGAAGCAGCGAGGGCAACGAGGGCACCCACGCTGGCAATGAGGGAAGCAGCACCGGTAACGGCGAGGGTTCCACTGAATCCACCAAGACCGCTGTCCCGGTCGGCCCCATTACTACGCCTGCTGTCCCGGTCGGCCCCATTACTACGCCTGCTGTCCCCGGCGCTGCCCCGGCCAACTCTGTCGGTGCCCTGCTAGCCATTGCCGGCTTCGCTGCTGTCTATCTCCTATAGAGTGGACGACGACCTGAAAGAATCCGAAACGATTTAAAGATGTTTACTTCTTACGACTGGAAGGCGGCACTAGGGGGGGTAATGATATTTTCAACTTCTATCTTCGCTCAACAGCGATTGGCGTTTAAGGATAAAGATGGAGGGGGTCCGGCTTCTGAGCGACCCGGTTACGAGTAAAGGATTTGTTACATGATAGCGAGCATTGCATTCGCCTTAAACATAATCTTAGCATGTCATTCATTTAATAAACATAGAATTAATTGCCGCTTTCATACGACGACCTGTCTTGTATCATTCTCATCGCGATCGACCAAAGACAGCGGATGGTATTCTCCGAGCGACTTGCATAGGCGGCGTTCCTGCATCGACACAAACACACCGTGGCTTATATTGCTGCTCAGCACGGGGTTGGAGCATTGAATCGAGAACCCTGACATGCGGCGACGTCCCTTCGCAGGTGTAGCTTAGATACAACGCATACCGAAACATCGCCGCTCGTAGTACGTCTGCTGTAAGTTCTCCCATGCCCAATCCCGTCTGCAATCGAAACGTGTTCAGGCTCAGAGCCGGCGCACTGGGTTCAGAGTCTCGCTGCTGCGCCCATTCAGCTTCCGACGCAGTCCCGACACCCCACGACTCCCCCCGGACACCCGCCCACAGCGCCAGCAAGAAGTCCTCGCTGATGGGGAGCGCACTTGGCACAGCACAGCGCGGAGACCAGATGGACGGGCTTCGGCGGCGTAGGGCTGGGTTGCGGGAGGCGGCCTGAGTGGCTGCGATGGCGGTGGCGGGGTCTAGGAAGCCGATGAGGAGGGAGAAAGTTGCACGAGAGATGAGGGCGTTGAAAGTACGGCAGGCGAGGCGCACGGATTTGTATGTTGACGGGTCTAAGTTCTGGGATACGAGAAGGAGGAGCTCCATGGGGAGGGAGAAGATGGTTACGGTTGTAGCCATGGTGGAGCACTGGCATTCTGCTGGTCGTGCTTTGTGGAAGTGTCGGAGGCTTCGCTGAGCCGGACTGGTGAGTTGCAGATACTAATCAATATCACCATTGAGTCTTTGGTCTTCGGAGGATGTGATGGAAAGAGACTCATTATCATATCATATATACTTCTAACGACTTTGTTGACCGCGTCGAATTGCCAAATGGAGATTCACTTCGAGGAGGGGTTTCCCAAAAGTCGACAAAGGATCCGTATGAAATGCGTCAGCTGACTCGGATATAGTACCGTCACGTTGAACTCTAGTAGAGATCGCCGCCGCTGTCATGCAGTTTCTCAAACAGGCTCAGCGAACGCCAAGCCTATTTTTGGGTGGGCACTTTATCTCATCGGGTATAGTGATTGAAGCTCTTGCAGGTTGCTGTATAAAGTGTGTGTGATGCGCTCAGGAGAGTTGATGTAACTGCCCCATCTTGAATGAACGCTATTCCTCTAAGGTAATTAGATTGAATAGATAGATGACTAGACTAGATTATCCATCATAGTAGTGGACATGAGCTTACGTTACCAATCAGCGTGATGGTCAATCATACCGCAACCTCGTCCGCCGTCTCATTCTCCCACCATTCCTTCATCATCCGCAATCTCTCGGTCCTCTCCCTCGCCAACCTTCTCCCCTCCTCCGTCTTCATCATCCCCTCGAGCAACAGCAGTTTTTCGTCAAAGTGCTCCATCGTGTTCTCCAACGTCCTCCCCTTGGCCCCTCCAAAGGCAAACGTACGCGCAATGCCAACCGCGCCAATGGCATCCAGCCGGTCCGCATCCTGAACGACGGCGAGCTCAGGATACTCCTCCACGAGCTTGGCGACGCGCCCAGGGTTCTTGATCTCGGATGAGTAGCTCACGCCGAGACAGATGGTCTGGATGGTTTCTGCTAGGTCTGCCGGGCAGTCGCGGTCGCGGAGGGCGCAGAAGACCATGCGGGTTGCGTCCTCGTTGGGCTTGAGATACTTCTTGTCGCCTACGTCGTGGAGAAGTGCTGCGAGGGTGACGATGGGTCGGCGAGTGGAAGGTGTGCGAGATTGGATGTGATGAGCGAGGCGGACAACGCGTTGGATGTGGTTGTAGTCGTGCGAGGCGTCGTAGTTTGACATGTATTTCTCTACGTAGGCCGTCACGCTGGCAATCAACGCCTCGTCTACGGCGAAATTTTCAGCGGCCATGATCTCGTTTGGCTGATCGTAGACAAGTTTCGGACGTCGTTGGGGGTTTCCTGTCCCTTTTTCCCTCTCTTGGATGGTTTTGTTAATGGTTTTGAAAATTTTCTCTGGCTATGGCTGCTGCCTGCTATGTGGTCGAATTACTCGACGAAGCTAGACTAACAACGAACGTTGTACCTTCCTCTCCTGCCTTTCCGATGGGAATGTGGGGAAAGAGGCCCACTTGCTAAGATCTCGTCTCGTCTCGTCTCGTCTCTCCCCGCTGGTGAGTTTGAACACCTCCCTCAACTACGTTTCAGTGTAGAAACGTGAACTCCGGCACAACATGACTTACTATCTGTACTCACCACCTACACAGGAAGTCGAGTGGGAGCCGGTCATATGCAATCGTGTTTCTCTTATGCTTATGCACAGTGCCGGAGACACCCTCAACACCCGAAACTGTGCGCAATCCTGATGAGCGATCTCAACTGCCGCACTTTCTACAGTACTGCAGACTAGAACACTTGGTTCAGGCATGGCGACCAATAAGACGAGCAAAAAGAGCAATCACTTGGCATAAGCGTGAGATGACCGCATGGCATGAGAGGAGAGGATGATCCCATCGATTGTCGTCGCGGCCGTGGCTGCACAACCGGCTCGAGAAGCACGCTGATCTTGCGGAGAGGACACACACATGAGGCCATGGCCTTGGATCTTTATGCCTCAAAGAGTCATCTTACCCTTCATGTAAGGTGACGGCTACGTCTCTAGTCGTATACAACACGAGGAACTATCAATATCGTCGGCGGCCGATGCACCATCATCATTGGCCAACCTGCAGCGTGATGAGGGGATCGTTCAGCCCCCATCGATTTGAGCGGTGCCACGAGCCAATCCGGCACAGATAATAGACGCTCGGAGTGGGACACCATCGCCGAGTCCGCGCCCCGGCCACCGGCGAGTGGATCACCACCCAGAGCCTGTCTGCTACAACTTCTCGAGCCAAATACTGCGACTCTACGAAGTACTATACTGCCTGTACAGCCTGTTCATCTGCGGAGGCTCCATCGACGTGCTTAGCCGCCGAGGACGACATGACTGGCTTGCAACATCACCCATCACGTCCGCCCAGCAGCGGTGACGAACCCATCATCGTCCGTGACGGCCCGTCTTTGCACATCACGCATGCCCTCTTCGGCTACCGGACATCCACGCCACGATAACTCGGCAACCCCCTGTCTTACTCTTCTCATTGGCTGTTTGGCCGCAGAGAAACATCTCCAATGTTTGTTTAGCGTTGACCACTGTGTAGGCATCCTTGCAAAGATCTACCTGCCTTGCGATACTGTAGTGTCACTTACACCGCGTCGTTGCCTACTGTCGCTGCTCATTGCTCGCTGCGAAGCATGCCTGACTACAGCGCATGGTGATGGACGGTTCCTCCGGTAAATCCAAGAAGTCTAATTGGGTTATTGGCTGCTCTAGATTATCTGCAGCTGGCAAATCATAGTAGTCCCTTCTCTTGTGTTGGTCTCTCTCAGCGCGGCCGCACACCAGGTCGCCTATTCTGGTGGCCTTCATATAATAACGGACCAACAGCCGCTTCAATCCTTCCCCTTCTTCCCTCCTCCTTCTTCTTCTTCAGCAAGTCCTGTCAAGTTCGAATCCGGTTCCTGTTTGCCGTCCCCTTTCCCCTTGTTTTTCGTTGTTCCTTTATTCTAGAGCTGGTCTCTGTCTTTACTTCTAATTATCAGCTACTCTTTCGTCTCTAATCAGCAATCACCTTTACCGGCATTATCGCCAGTCTATTACCAACTTCAAGTTGCCGGTCAACTTTAGAGACGAAAAAAAAGCCGGACTTTTTGTTTATTCTTAAACCATTTTGTTGTTATTGCAAACCGTCAACTCGCCTCTTTTAGTACCCCTAATAACAGTTTCGTGGATTTTACTTGCTCGCCAAAGCTGAACGGACCAGCATCGCACCTCCAACGCACGCAGCATTACCTACACCAACAAGATTAAGTAACAAGGAAAACAAGATCAAAACTCAGCATGTCGACCATCCAGCTCTCCTTCTCTCTCCGCGTCTCCTCTGGCGTCAAGGCCGTTCACCTTCTCGGCTCCTGGGACAACTACGTCGGTCAGCTCCCGCTCTCCAGGGATAAGACCTCATCCAAGTCAGGCGCGTGGAAGGGTACGTTCCGCTTCCAGAACGCGACTCTCGAGGCCGGCCAGCGATACTGGTACTACTACATCATCGACGGCTACCATGTCGCGCACAACCCCAGCGTCAGCTCCACCGTAGAGCCGACCACTGGCCGCGAGCTCAACATCCTCGACGTTCCCTCTGACTCGCACCACAAGTCCCACAAGTCAAGCTCCAAGTCTTCTTCGTCCTCGTCGCACAAGTCTTCCTCAAAGTCTTCGTCCAAGTCGTCCTCTTCTTCCTCGCACAAGTCTAGCAGCAAGAGCTCCTCGCGCCACCACTCTTCATCTTCCTCCAAGGAGCACCGCTCATCCCGTCACCGTTCGTCGCTCTCCGTTGACATCCCCAAGGGCCGTCCCCTCTCCATCTCCCAGATCCAAGCCCCCAAGCCCATGTCTCCTCACGCGACAAAGCACATTCTCGAAGCAGATTACTGCGACAACGAGGCCCTCGAAGAACTCACCGCTCGGTTTGGCAGCGCCGGTCTCGAAGATGACCAGTACATCGTCTCCGACCTCAGCTCCTCGCCCGTGTCGTCCACTGGCTCTTCTCTGTCATACCGCTCCGACAGTTCCTCGCCCAGCTCCTCCCTCTCCGGCTACAGCACTCCCGGATCTGACTGCAGCACTTGCACCTGTGAGCGCTACGGCATTACCCGCAAAGGAGAACGTGTCAAGATCGACTGCGGCGGCGAGCGCTGCGGCTACGAGTATGATGATGATGAAGATGACAGTGACCTGTGCTCCGATGACGAGAGCGACGTCGAGGACGAGCCCGTCGTGTCACACGCCAGCTCCCGCCGCCACGGCATGGTTGTCCAGTAAGCAATTTACTACCGGTTTCATGTCGACCAAGACACACGTGGGTTGTTGAGAGAGTCTCCAGCCGTACATTCCTTGTTCTGAAGTTCCTGCGCTGCAATCTTCGCGCCAGGCTGTTTCAGCCCATTTTGTTGTTGTTGTTGTTGTAAACCAGCACAATCTTTACATCCCTTCCCGCTGCGCGGACGGCACGCCAAGCTGGTCTTGGTCAGGGCCGGCCGCCTGCAGGCGTGGGTTCCCAGTGGATCAATGCTGCGACCCTTCCGCATGGGCGAGAGGTGCCTCCCCTTAAGCCCTGCGTGTGAACTTAATACCCTTTTCAATACATACCGGCGGCTTAGTGAGCCGGGAAGCTTGAAGCTTCTCGAAGCAGCTGGTGCTCAAGTACTGGAGAACGTTGGTCTCCACTCGAGACAACGTGCCTACTCTAGATAGTTCAAGATATGGATGTGGTACTATACCTGACGATTAGATGGTCCAGGCTAGCCAACTGATGATGGACGATTTTGATGATTATGAAGATGATCATGACGATGAGGGAATGGCATTTATTGTCAAGATGAAGATGCCGAGGAATAGAGGACAATCGAATCTATTCAGCCCGTAATCAAAGATGCTGTCAAGTGAATCAATATCGGCTCGTAACGGGTACATCACACGGCGTAGCATGAATGAGCCACATGAAGTCAAACCTATTTACCGTAATCTCGATTAATCTGCTGTTCTAGATAATACAACAGCCGTTAATGGACTGAAGCGCCCATTACGACCTTCGTCACGCCCAAGGCTCCCAAGGCACCCCAATCGGACAAGCATGAAGAAGCTCCTACGACAAGCGTTGGAACCGCAAATATGGTTCCCAACGTGAAAGAGGCCATAAACGGTCTGTTCCAAGCGCCTACGACGGGCCCCGCCAGCCTTTGCATGCAACTTCAAGGATTTACCGCCCAAGAGGCGGCTCCAGGCTTAAGCTGTCACTCGTCACCACGTATGAGCGAACGACGAAGACTAACAGTAAATTCTCTAAAGTATTTAATAGGTGTGAGAATTCCGCATTATGGGTGTTGTATCTCTCAATAAGCACAACTTTCTCCGGCAAAATGTCTTTTATCAACATTGTCAAATACTACTTCCACGCTCAACACATCCCCAGAAGTGACGCCAGGATGCGCCTACTAGTCGCGTTGGCATAGCAGACAGCGCGCGACAAGCAGCTCTACCCCAAGGCCGTTTTTGTTCGGTATGCTTCCATGTCGAATTCAGGATTCAGGACGAATTTCTGGCAAAGCCCACCTCGTCATCCAATCTGCCTCCAGTACCTTCTTTATATCTGGTCGCTGGCTTGGCCCCCATGCAAGCATCCACCCCAGCAAATTGAATAGTGCATCCCGCTCGTCCTCACGAATCGTTTCCATATTCCTAGATTGTCGCGGGTTTTGTACCCACTGTTCGAACCGCCGTTCCCATGACCAGATATCAGACGCATTGCTCAAGGGATTACCTGCTTCATCGTACCACTTCGGTCGCTTCTCCCATTTTGCCCACCACTCGGATGGCATGAGACCCTGCAGTTCTACCTGCTGAGCCGTGATCTCATCCGGTGGTGCCAGGAACCCGTCGATGAGCGACCTATGGGCAAGGAGCTCAAAAATTATACACCCTAGGCTCCAAATATCAGAGGCAAATGTGAGGGGCGTTGTCGGCTCAAAGAATGCTTCGGGCGGGCGGAGTACAAGGGGTGTGTATGACTCGAATCGAGACTTATCGCTGGGGCGGAAGGTAACTCCAAAGTCACTAAGTATAAGCTTCGCCTCGCCTAGAGTAATCTCATTACTTTTTTTGCCTAGCCACACTGAAGGCACTGCGTAGGAAGGAACCCCGGGGTCTGTTGATACTGCCTGGGTATCGAGACGAACTACTGGCTCTTGCTCCGGCTCCCCGTACCGTGCGTATAGTTGCTGTATCGATAGACTGTTAAGGGATGAGGGCAGCTGTAAAAGAAGGTTGCCGAGATGAAGGTCTAGAGCATGGTGTCAACTGAGTTATCGGCTTTTGAAGCGACAGGATGCTCGCCTCCATGGGCATAGCCTTGCGAGTGAACGAAGGATACGGCTATGACTAGTTGTGCAGCAAGAGATCTGGCAACATCAAGCTGAAACAATGAATTGCCTGATGCCTCCTTTGCGTCCCGCAAGCTACACCGTGCCGGAAGAGTCACGAGACACGGATGAGTGCCATTAGGCCCGCTGAGATCGAAGCGATCAAGAATAATAGGAATCAGCGACAGCTTGTCTTCCGAGTCGAAGTAGCTTGCAGCTCTCTGTGTGAGCTGAGAGAGAATATCAACCTCAGTGCGATCCGCGTCGGCGATGCCGACTTTGATGGCGACATATTTTGATGTCGTCTCGTCGATGGCAAGCCAGGCAGTGGAGAATGTGCCGTGGCCGAGCTTGTGCACTATTCGATACCGTTTGTCAAGCCGGTCGTCGATGTGAATTGGATGATAGCCACCCGGTCGGTAGTTGCTGAGATTCTCTACTCCTTCAACGTACCCATACTCAACAGGCGATGTTGGCATGGTCGAGTAGCTTGACTGGAAGGGACTGGGTCTTGTGCGCCGTAGAAAAGAAAGGCTCAAGGAGCAGACCCTTGGGGTTGTCGCGCGTCACGAAATGACCTGACGAGATAGCCAGGCACTCATTTGAAGTTCATGAGAGAAAACTGCGATTGGGTACTGAATGAAACTGGAAAGTGAATGGTGGTTCTGGAGTCAGGCGTACCTGTTTCTGATGGTTGAAGATGTGTGCTGTACTATACTGCACGTTAGTGGTGCATGGGGCCTGCTAGGACTTCGCTAGGGCGGGCGGGGGCGGATGGCGGGGTAGTTCCGCTAAAGAGCTTCCTCTAATCTAACGTTAACCCAAGTTATTACCGGTTCGAATTCAGGGACCTTTCAGACTACTCTAGAGTAGAGTAGACCAGACTTGAACCTCTACCGAGCATCATCATCAACCTGCAAGCCTTTTCTATTCTCTCTTCAACAGGAAGAAGACCTCAACGTCAAGTTTTACACATAGCAGCCAAGCAGAAAGCACACTTCTCTCTTTATTCGAGTTGGGGTTCCTAACTTCGACGCTCCCTTCATCGAAATTCACACCGACCGCCACCGCTTTATCCAAGCAAGCTCCAGCTCGGAGCTCTACCGACCTCAGTCATGTCCGACGAACAGATCATCCTCCCCATCATCGACTCCCACATCCACCTCTACCCCGCCTCCGAAGCCGACTCCCTCGCATGGCTCACTCCCGACCACCCTCTCGCCGGCCAGCACTCCATTGAGCAGTATCGCGAAGCTACACAATCCGCCCCAAACCTCCTGGGGTTCGTCTTCGTCGAAACAGACCGCAAGAACGACCTCGCATCGGGCGCTGCCGACGGCTCAGGTTGGGAGAAGCCCCTAGAGGAGGTTGCGTGGCTGCGTCGCGTGGCTCTTGGCGAGCCGCGGGAGGGAGAAGGCCACACTGCTGAGGATGCGAGGCTCTGCCTCGGTATCGTGCCATGGGCGCCGCTACCTAGTGGCGTGGAAGCCGTGGAGAAGTATCTTGATCGCGTAAAGGAGGTGGCAGGCGAAGCGTGGCCTAAGGTCAAGGGCTTCCGATATCTTGTGCAGGATAAGCCCCACGGGACATTGCTGGAGGATGATTTTGTGGAGAGCGTCAAGCTTCTAGGTCGTCGAGGATTCGTCTTCGAGGTTGGCGTTGATCAGCACCGTCGGGGAAAGAAGCAGCTTGATGAATTGATTGCTTTCGTCGATCGGATTCACGATGGTGTCCCAGAGGAAGAGAAGACTGTCTTGGTGTTGAGTAAGATGTTCTCCCTGCATCGGCGTTCTCCTTGACAGGTAACTAATAAGTCTACAGACCACCTCTGCAAGCCCGATCTGAGCATCCTTAACATCACGTCCGATCCCAGCTTCATGGCCTGGCGCACCGCCATCTACACCCTCAGCAGCAACAGCCGCATCTACATGAAGCTCTCGGGCGGCTTCTCCGAGATGCCCGATTCGCTACGCAACCAGTCCGCCAACCACATCTTCGAGGCCATGTTCGGCTGGCTGGGTATTGTGCTGGCCACTTTTGGCGCGAGCCGCATCATGTATGGAAGTGACTGGCCCGTGTGCACCGTGAGCACCGAGGATGCGTGGCCGCGCTGGCGCGCTATTGTAGAGAGGATGTGCTGGATGGCGACTCTGGGAGATGAGGAGCGGGCTATGATCTTCGGCGGTACTGCTAAGAAAGCGTACGGCCTGTAAGGGCAGATGAACAGAACAAGCAAGGGGACCACGGGCATGTGCTGTTCGGTGTTAGACTAGGCAGTCAAGTTACGCTAGATGGGAACGGCCCTACGCGAGATGTCCGCAGAAGATGGAGGGCATAGGTCAGGCTACGTAAGACTGGAAGAGCTTCTTGTAAGTTCGAGGCCATGATATAATCATATTCCCTTTAAAAACCGGGTCCTGTCGCTGCACAGAGCGGGCAAGCTATGCTAACAATAAGCATTCTCACAATGCCTTGACTAACATCACACTGACTGCCTCACTGCTTCTTGGCTCCCTCCGGATCGTGAGCCACAACCTCAACCTCAATCCTCATGCCCGGGGCCCCCAACTGCTCCACGCCCACCTCCAACCAGGTAGGTTGATGATTGGGCGTGTACTTCTTCAAGTGCTCAACCATGAGATTGGTCACCTCGGTCGTCAGACCCACGTGGTAAGTGTTGACGCGGAAAACCTGCTCCCATCCACGACCGCCCGCCTGGCGAAGGATGGTCTCGACGTTGCGGAAGGCTTGGTCGATTTCATCGGCAAGGGCCTTTGGGAAGACGAGCAACCCGTTCTCTTCACCGGTCCAGCCACCTGTATTTGAGATAACGGTTCATCATGTTAGTGGTCTGTGACTCAAGATGAGGACCCTTTCGCTTGCTTTTACTCTTGTGGAGAAAGGGGAAAAAGGGAAAACGGACCTTGGCCTGAACACTCGATGCGGTCTCCGACGCGGACGGTTTGGCTGTAGCCAACCTCCTTGTTGATACCGTAATACTTGAGGTGCGACATTGTGCTTTGTGTCGTTGTCTATTTGTATGTATTCTTGAAGATGTGGCTTGCTTTGAGAAGATGGAGAGTGAGTGAGAGAGATTGCTAGCTATCAAGAATGGACCATCGGATCCTTATTATAGACAGACAATCCGGTGATGATAGATATATTATCTGGTAATCATAGATAGACTATCTGGAGTAGCTTTAAGCTAAGGCGGGGTAAGTTTCGACGTGATCGTATCCATCACGAATGCATAACGAACGTGTCAAAGCGGCGTAATAGCGTGACGTGTCGGAACATGAATTACGAGTCAATGTTGATTTATCACAGCGTAACCTTGGTAGCGTTGCATTGTAGTATACCTGGTCCCTGCTACGCAAGCCGTGAGAAGTTAGTGTCGACATGAGATCGTTGTATAGACTCGTTCCACGATTAGCTAGATAACGCCCGCTACACCCATGCTCATGATCATGATCATGGCAAATGCTACACAGTTTGCTCAAGAATAAGAGAGCCCGCAAACTAAGCCCTATATATACGTTGCTACAGGAGAAAGGACAAATGTAAAATTCCAAAGAGAAAAACAAGAAGAAGAAGAAGAAGAAGAAGACGAAAAAGAAAAGAAGACGAAAAAGAAAAGAAGACGAAAAAGAAAAGAAGTCGAGAAAGAAAAGAAGACGAGAAAGAAAAGAAGAAGAAAAAAACTCCAGTGTCGTCCCAATCGTAAAGTTGTGCAGTCAAGCAAGCCAAGGAATGCTCTAGTCTTAGTCTGAAATCATGATCTCGTTAAAACAAGCGTTCGTCTCGGGATATGCTTTACTCTGCAGCACGCCCCTGGTAGTTGCCCATCTTCTCGATAGAGCTCATGATGCCACTTCGAGGCACACCGCCGGGACGAGGGAGGAGTCCGCCGCCACTTCTTGTTCGCTCGTGCGGAGCCCGGAGTCCCGAACCAGGTGTCTTGATGCCTGAGCTGCGTGTGAGGCCGGGAAGCCGAAGGTGGTCGGCATTACGCTTCGGCGTCTTCGTCGGCTCGAGCATTTTGACGTTTCGCTGCAGCCGAGGCTGTGGCTGCTGTGCGGGCTGGGACTGACCCACGAAGCTCTGCTGCATGCTCATCATCTCTTCGGCTAGCTGCACCAGCTCACCCTTCTCCACGCGTTCACGCTCAAGCATGCCCCGCAGGCTCTCGTTGTCGTTTTGCATAGTTTGCACGACTGCTTCGAGGCGTTGGACATCGGCCTGTAGCTCTTTCATGGCAGTGCTGTCGCGGACAGCCTGCGCCCTACTCTCCTCGATCTCGGTGTTGTCGGGCTCGAGACGGCTCATGTTTGCCTCTTGGCCTTCGCGTAGACGCTCGTTGTCGTCCACAAGCCCTGCGATGCGGTCCTCGAGCACGCGTATCTTCTTCTCCCACCGAGACTCGTACGACTTCTTGAGAGCAGTCACCTTACTTTCATGCTTGCTTTTATAAAGTGCGTGAAGCTCACGGGCAACGCGCTCGACCGCTACCTCAACTTCGTGGTCCGTCGATGGGCTGTTGTTCTTAGCCTTCTCCGGACTTGTCTTATCCGTGTCCTTGCCAGCTCGCATGGCTGCCAGTTTGCTCTCAGCCTCTTGATGCATCATCTCGGCCGCCTCTCTCCGCTTTTCGCTTTCCTCCAACTTTTGCTCTAGCGCTTCCCGCTCAGCCTCACCGTGACTGATCTCATCTTTAACCTTTACCAGTACAGACTCCATGTCGCGCCCGCGGGCCTCCCAGCTTTCTAGCTCAGCGGCAAGCTGATCCTTCTGTGATCGTTCCTCCCGCATTTGTTCCATGGATTCTCCCACTCGCTTCTCGGCGTCGCCCACGGCAGCCTTGAGCGAATGGACCTCGGCTTCCTTGCCGCTCAGAGACGCCTTGAGGGAGCTAATTTCGGATAGATAATTAGATTTCAAGGATTCTAGCTCACGAGCAGTGATGCTTGGAACGCTTCTGGGGGTAGGCATTGGCGGAATGTCAAAGTCGATCAAGTTGCCAAGTTGACGGGAAGGCGTGGCAACACCATCCGCGGCAGTTCGTGAAGGCGACGGAGCTCCGCGTCGAGGTGTCTTCTGCGGGAATCTCATAGAGTCTGTAAAATCCAGAAGACTAGTCGGGTTCAGTGACTCTCGCATTGCCTTGGCCTGAGGGGGGTGTGATGGCGAGCCGCTTTCCTCTGTGAATGGTCGAGGTGTCAGGTTCTCAACGCCCAAGAACTTATTCGGGCTCTGTCCCAGCTTAGTAGTGAACTGGGTCAGATCTGGCACCGCTGAGAAGTTACTAAATGTGCTTGCAACGGTGTCATCAGGGCACATAGACTCGTCAACATCCATGGAACCGGGCGGTGGTGTAGCGTTGTTATGCATATTGGTTGGCGCATGTTGATCGACCTTTCCTTCCATGTCACTCTGCTCATCTTCAAAAATATCAATGGCGCGCTTCAAACCCCTATTTGACTGAAGGGCGTCGTCCACGCCCATGCCTCGTACGTGCTCAGCCCGAGGCGTCTCGACAGGACTGCTGATCTTAACAGGAAATCGCTTCACGGGGGAGTGCCTTCGAGGAGTGTGTGAGTGAGATCCGACGGTCGGTGAACTGTGGTCACTGAATTCTCGGTGATCTGAGAGAATCTTCAATGGCGACAATGCGTTGCCAGAAAGGACTCGTGAATGTTTAGCCTTTGACGGCGAGATGTTTTCTTGATTGGATGTCTCGGTTTCATCGACGTAAGAAACAAAAGGTGATGAACCTTGCCTGGATTCGGTCGTGATATTATCAATACTAGAAAATGCATCGCCTTCAAACTCGTCGTTCTTCCTGCAGCTCGCCGGAGTCTGGATGTTGATACCTGACTCTTGAGTAGGTGACAGTGGTGTTGGTGAAGCCATGATTGAAAGTACGCTTGAGATTAAATGCTCAGAACTCAGAACTTATCAAGGAACTCGGCTTTTGTTGGAAGAGGAAGCTGCTCATGCTTTGCGAGGTTCTCAAAGGTTGGAATATGAGTACATGGCATGTGTGTTGAAACGCTGAGACCAACACAGGACGTTGTTGATCCGTTGGTAGGGCAACAAAAGCAGCGTTGACACGTGATAAGTCAGATGACCGTGGGGCCGAAGTAGAGACGACAATGAGGATATGAGAACGCTTGAATTACTTTACGACACATCGTAGCATAGTACACAGAGAATGCAGGTGACTGGTTGCTTAAACACTACAAGGTTTGTCGTGGCAGGACGCCTGAATCAAGCTACACCAACTTTAGATATAAACTTAACATCGAGCACCCAAACTTTAGTCGAGCCCGAGATGCATTCTCGAAGCTTTTTGTCATCAAACTTCACAGTATAAGCCACGAACCAAGCTCATTGAAGTCGTTTATTGAAGCATGCAAAACGTCTATCCTTGTATTTTGTTCTCATAATCAGCTTTTATTTGCCCTTCATAATTCGTTACCTAGTAAAGCAACATGTCCAACGAAAACAGGTCTTCTTGGGCGTCTTTGATAGAGCTGCGGAAGAGTCAAGTTTAAGAAAAACAATCGGAATGAAAGTAGGTCGTAATGTCATAAAGTATCCATCGATTCTTCCGTTTTCCAACAAACCTCCCAAATGCAAGGTTGGAAGGTACATCAAAGAGGCGGAAAATCAAGAGTGTAGAAATGTTGCGTGTCTGCCTTCCCAACTGTTCGATGTCGCCTGAGGATCATTACAGGCAAAACTGTCTGGTATCCCATGCAACCGCATCATCTGTCAGAGCACCCAGTAAAGGAAATGGGAAAAGAAAGGAAATAATCGAGTTTGCGGTGGTGCTCTTCACAAGGTACTGAGACCTCCATGCAAAACGTGACTCATCAATCAGCCTTGTACATCCGAAACAGGCGTTCTTGGTAGCATGAATAGGTAGTTGTGTCATTAAACTCGTCAGCGTGTCTTTTTTTTTTTTTTGTCAGGAAGCTGCATGCCGATAAATCGATTGGGGAAGTTTAAAGTGAAATAGCCAGATGCCTAGGCAGAACTCAAAGAAGTGTAACGCTTCAATGCCAACAAATTTAGCTAGCTCAGACATCAGTGAGCATCATTACCAAGCAAGCACTATCGGCGTCGTGGGGCGGCAATTGTTGAAGGCGGCCGGTTCATAGCGTCATAAGCAGGGGCGGGAACGGTAGACTCCATCACGGTCTTTCGACGCTTGAGATCCATGCCAACCATGGCGTTGGAGCCATCGCTGCCGGATCGAGAAATGTCATCCTCATCCTCACGGCCTCGCTTCAAGGCACCAGCAGCTCCATTCATCATAGGAGGCTGGGCATAACCATTGGGTAAACCAGACATGTCGGCGGCAGGGGCGTACACATCGTTTCCGGGTGCTCCATTGGTTGTTCCGCGGTCTTTGCTCATCACGTTATAAAGGCTGCTGCTGGTCTGCTGAACGCGAGGCGGCGGGGTGTTGTATCCGGCGTGCTGGGGGTAGCAAGATTGGCTAGGAGCAGCAGTTCTTGGGGTGGCGCGCCCTGAGGGTGGAGGGTGGTTAGGAGAACCCGTCATCTCAGGTGAGAGGTGCGCATCATTGGTCAGAGCCCCGACGCCAGGTGCTGTGTAGCTGTACGAGTTGCGGCTACCATCATAGGTACTGTCATGAGTGTACTCAGCTTCGTGGTCGTGTTCTGCCTCTTCCTCGCCGCCTTGGGGCTGGTCTGGATGAAGCATGCCGTTGAGAGGCTTGTTGTCATGGTGCTCTCCAGCTGGGCCTGATACCGAAGGACGACTTGAAGGGGGGCCCATGTCATTCTTGTGGTATGAGCCATGTTGCCCATACATTCTATCCTGGGGGTGGACCTGCGGGTTCTGGTAAGGAGATTGCTGGGACGGTGGAGCGTTGTACATCGATCGTGAGTTGTCGTATGGCTGAGCACCAGACTGGAACGATTGCATGTTCTGCATCGAAGAACCAGGTGGAGTTGTAGCTGGGGTTGTGGGCATAGAGCGTGCATTGCTGAGACTCGTATCAATAGTCATCGGGTTGTTGCCTTGCGGTGTATTCATCCCCTGACCCTGCCAGTTAAAGTTTTCAGAGGAGCCCATGTTTCCCAAAACGCTGGATGCACTAGTAGGAGGCGTGGGAAAGGTATGGGCTCGATCAAGAGACGGTCTACCCATATTGCTGTGCGAAGACAACGGAGGTTGAGGGCCAGGAAGACCCATTGAATGCTGATGCTGACCTATTGAGGGCAGACCCGGAGTTCGCATCTGATTTTGCTCCTGCTTTCGTCGCTCCGCAGCAGCCATGACCTGGGTTGTTCGGCTTTGATTCGTAGGATGGTAAAGAAGGGCACCAATGTTGTGCACGAACAACGGATAAAGCATTTCAGTAATCTTCTCCTTGTTGGCAAAGTCAAGCGCACGATCGTAGGGAATCCTATCTTGTTTTAGCCGGTCTTCCTGCATCTCAATCACAAGGTTACATACCAGACGCCCTTCAAGTGCATGGGGCCGATTTTCACAACGTGACGGACTTTTTCGCTCTTCAGGATGCCGTCTCTTCGACCTCGCGTCATGCCTGCGACGTTGAGGAGCTTGGTTCCATTGATCATGTGATTATCTGAGTGATTTCGGTTAGCTTCAACTGGCTCACTCGGTCCATGGGTTGGAGTTTTTCCTCACCTTCACGGCGAGCCACGCAGATACCTCTAGCCTCAACCTGAAAGCAGAGACTACCCTCATCTTCCCACAATGTTGCCGTAACACGAGGCTTCATGCCAGGCGGGGGTACCTGACCGGTATTATCGAGGGCGTACTGGGGTTGCATCGCGCCCTGAGCGCCAACGCCGGGTAACGGAAGCACCGTCTGGCTGCTTAGGGCGTTCGAGACTGAAGAAGGAGCGTTGGGAGGAGATGTTAATCCGTTGGCATACCCATACTGGTTGTACGGAGCAGGCGAGTACTGAGCAGGTCCAGGCTGCAATAGCGGAGGTTGATGTTGAGAATAATGGCCCATGCCGTTAGATGTAACGGTCTGCGGTGCAGGAGCCTGCCCCGCAGACATGTGCGAGGGATAATACATATCGGGCCCAGGCTGGTTCATGGCGTCGTAACTCGCGATTGTGGTTGACGGACCGGTGATGGCGTTGGCGGGCAGCGTCGGAGACGGGGTTTTCGGGCCGTTAGAGGAGGCAGCCGAGGTGAAGGACGACAAAGAGCCGTTGTGAGAACCGATAGAAGAAGCAAATGAGCTGACCCGTGGCGACGAAGTGCCTGAAGAGTAGACCTGGCCCGGCGGCGGAAGAGGTAGAGATGGAAGCCTCTCGTTACTCATATACAAGGTACGCTGGGCGGCGTGGGGGTTGAAGCACGAAACGTCAGACGGACCCCGGGTCTGCACTTCTGAGATTGACGGCAAATCCAGCTTTCCGGTGTTCCCTTAAGACTCGAAACAAGGGACAAACTGCGCTGCACTTTTCGAGTACAGGCAAGTGCGAGAAATCGATTCGTAAGCAATCGAGACTGTTGGCAAAGCGCTCAGATGTGCCGATAGCGATTGATGAGAAATGAGAAATATTTCTGCTTCAATAATGGTGTTCGATAAACTCTCGTTTCCGTGATCAAGTCGAAGCTGGCTGGCTACGTCTAAGCTGCGTGCTAATCGTGACAAAGCATGAGAAGTCAATCGTCTTAATTCATGAAATCGAAGGAGATCTGAGAGAAGAGCGGCGAAGGCGGTGACGACTGCGCAAGCAGTAATGTTTGCACAAGGCTTCGTGTATTAAGAGCGAGGAGTTAGAGGCGCGGTTTGCTAAGCGAGACTATCGCAAGTTGCCGGCGCCGTAGAAGAGGAAGGACGTGACGAGTGTTTGAAGAAAAGTGGGAGGGAGGTTGGGGTTGGTTTGTTGCAAGTCGTGGAGACGACTGCACACAAACAGCAGGCCGTTGTTTGGAGGCTCCTTCGAAATTCTCTTTGTCCGGGGGCGGAGAGGGTCACCCGCTACTGCAATGCAGAGCGATTAGCTGCGTTGGAGATCGGGCAGCGGAAGGGACAAGGGAAGTTGTAGGTTGCGCAAAAGTTGGTTGAGGGAATGATGCAGAAGATGGCAAGTATATATTGGACAACGAGAACTGGAAGAGAAACCGCTCTTTTGGAGGAGGGCGAGAGAGTAAGGTGCAAGCACGGGCAAAGGCAAAAGGGAAAAGTAAGTTGACCTTTCTTACCTTTTCTGCGAGCCTCAAGATTGAAGAGAAAATGAAGAGGTCGGTGGAGTCGTGAAGATGAGAAGAACCAAAAAGCACCGCCTCTTTGGGGAAGGTTTTGTTTTTGGCGGTGGTGGTGCCGGACGAGAAGGTGGTGGTGAGAGGAGGCAGGTACGAAAGAAGTACAGGCAATACGTATACGGTACGTACTGCGCGATGCGTCCACGAGCCCCGCACCAAACTTGCAGGGGCACGGCTGGTTTAGTACCAAGGTACGGACTAGACAGGGCCGGATGGAAGGGGAGGGGAGTGGAGGGAGCGGAGAGGAGAAGCGGAGAGGGTTGGGAGGAGGAGTTGGAACAGGAAGAGAGGGGTACAGTTATGTACTTTATGTACGGGCTACAGATTTACAATCAGTCCAGAATACAGTTCTGTTCCCGTAGCAGGGGAAGAAAAGAAGCGCAGGGAAGGAAGCTCAAGGTTGAGGTTGGCGCCAAGGTAGGGCAGGGCAAGGGTAGAGAGAGGCGGGAATAACAGACAAGAAGAGAGTGCAGGGAAAAAAGGACAGTCAGAAAAAGTATCGTCCTCCGTACATGATTACGTCCTCTGTAAAATAAAATAAAAAGACAACGTGGCTCTGAGTCTGGAGGGGTCGGGGGTCGTAAAGAGGAGGTCGTCGAGGTACATGGACAGGGAGTTTAAAATCCCCATAAATTCTGATTCTGGTGCGCGCCTCTTCAAAGGTCTTCCAAGGTTTGCGAGACAAAGGCACAAAGGTGCCGCGGTCGAGTAAGAAGAGACGAGCCTGACAAGGTGACCTGGAAGAACATCTGACTATGCTTCAGGCTGAGAAGCGAGGAGACACGAGGGATAAAAAAAAAGCCACAACCGCGTTGTTAATTGACTCTCAAATTGCGTCGAACCATGTATTTACTTTTTTCTATTTGTGTCTTTGCCCTCCTGCTTCTTCTCTGGTCCTCGCTTTTCTATCAGACTCTCTTTTTAGCCTCTGGTTTTCCTTTTTGTTTTTTACTCTGCCCCGCCACCGCAGTCTCTTGACCGTTTGTTCATTTCGATGGAGCCCCGTGGCCTCACGAAGAGGCCCAGGAGTGCCAGGCCTAGCACGAATTCTATGCCGTCCCCATCTTGGCAGGCTTCTCTACATTACCCAACGAGACCCGGAAAGCTCCACCCTCGGGTGCGCATTGCTCGCTCTCTTGTCAGCACACCACGACGGGGGCCGTCTGGCATCCTCGCTCAGCGAGAGAGAAACGAGCCAAAGAGCGTCTGGCGATAAACATGGTGGGTGGTGCGAAGTGGTGTTATAGCAGGGGGGGGATCGCTCAGTGGGGTGGCGGGAACAGCGTCGCACCAGGCGCCGGGAGAGGGCGAAGGCTGCCAGATGTGATTATGGAAGGGTGTAAGCAACTGACAACAGAAGCCCTTCGTCCATGTTGCTGGCGGTCATTGCTATGTTGTTCCTCGTCAGGGATTGGGATTACCAGGTAGCCCACTGTTGACCTTGTTTGTCGTCGCAAAGACTTACGGCACATTCACTACTTCTGATCTCCAACTCTCTCTTCAGGCTGAAGATAGATAGTATGAAGGATTGGTTGCAATCTTTTTAAGGTCCTTTGTTGGAGGAGCCAACGCGGCGGCGTCCACCGCTAACGCCGCTTGGGACTTCACGGGAGCGATGTTATCCCCGGCTATTCCGCTCACTGGGGCCAGCAATGCCAATACCAGACCTTGAGCTACTTGGCCGTGGTAGTGGGTTAGGAGCAAAGCTGAAGCTGGGATTAAGCGGCCTGTGCTCGTTTATTTGCTTTTCCCTTGATCGCGCTTGGCTTCTTCACTCAGGACCAAGTAGCTTTTGAAGCTCAAATCTCGAATCGACGCACGCGCATGACGGGCCGTGGCCCTGGTTTTCCATTTATTGCTTTGTTCGGCGTTTTGTGGAAGAGAGGTCGCGCTGTATCGTATTATGCTGTGTTGTCTTGTCTTGTATCATCTTCTCCGTGCTGCGCCGTAACAGCCAAGGTTGTGCCGTGTCGAATACGTGCTACTGTGTTGTGCTGAACGCTGTGCTTGCTGCGTAGCTTCTGCCAGCTATTCGCCTTTCAGCCAGAAGTTATTCCGGTATTGTACTAGTATTCATGTCCAAGTACTTTTTTTCTTCTTCATTTTATTTCTTCCTCTGCCCCCGTCTCATTTTGGATGCCTTCGCTGTAGTACAAATCCAGCGACTGGGCGTGGATTAAGTTTTGTACCTGTGGTTCCTCGATGCCGCTTCTCGCCATTATCCTCCTTTCACAGCCTGTTTAGGATAGTATCAACGGCGCGCCAGTGCGCTAACAGTTCCCTCCGGGTCGAGCTACGCTACAAACGGCAAAGCCAGTCCTCTTCATCGACGGGCTCAAACGTGAAGAAGCGAGCAAGACTTTGGGGACGCTAATCTGGCTAGTACAACCCAAAACCTCGTACTTTATACAGTACCGTAGGATCCAGGTGCTGGGGAGGGGCTTCGCCCTTGTTCTAGCTCGCTAACAACTAAGGTCTGGCGCCTCAGTCGCGCGGATGGTCCAATCAATGGCTATTCCGTTGCCGAACCAGCTCCTCCTTGGCCATCACCATCACCGCCAGCCTTCCCTTCGCGCCCCATGGGCCGTGGTCCGCCGTGGTTAGGTGAGTGATTATCGAGCAAACCCCCGGTTGTTGGATCTCGGGCGCAATCGAGTGAGCCGGCTTCCTAGTGCCTATGGGTCTCTTTCCGAGATGAAATAGACTATTTATCACTGGGAAATCCTCTAACACAACCATATGGCTTGTCAAGAGGGCGTCTTGTGTGGTCGTACACGCGTACCTTCTGACACATAACTCCTTGTTGGTGGCAGTAGTTGGCTCAACTCCCGGCTCCGGCTTCAACGTCTCCTCCGAAATGTACTGGCTTCTCTCTCTAACAACCCTTGTCCTCAGTCCAACAGGTACAGTGTCAACACGCTGACTACCGTAGTCGTTTACTCCCGATGCCCATGGCGGACTCATCAAGCTTGGGGCTTATCCTTCGTACCTTGTGCGCTGTGGCGGTTTCGAGGAGCCATCCGGCGCGAGCCATGTCTCACACCCTTCCCGTCGGCTGGCTTGCATTTCAATTATGAAAGGTATCGACAAGGCCATGTCCACCAAGTCCCATTAATATCAAGCCCTTTCAGTCCACACTACGTGTGGTTTTCGCTGAATATCAACAGAGCTTGTGACACTTAAGGTGGTTCAGTCAGATCTAGCACTTAGCATTCTCAAAGATTCTCGATCTTGATACTGCTATTCTTCGCAATTGTTTTCGACAAATCAATCTCCCCGTCAATCGTATTGATGGGACGTAATCTATGTTTACGCAAGGTCTCATTTACCACGTAAAGAACCAATCAGTGAGGGTCATCAGCTCTTGCTCGTGTCGTCGTAGATCGCTGACGGGGTTTTCGCGGGTGGGGCCTGCGGTAGGAGACTAGATGAATGACCAGGGTCCCGATATTACTAAACACCAACCTTTCCCTTTCATAATCCTGGTATAGATAAAATGATTCTCGTTCCACTGAGTATCTGGCTCGTCCGTAACTTTGTCACCTTACCTGACCTGAGGTGGCGATGACAGCATCTGCGTAATGGTTAGGTCCAGATTATTCCGGTTTTGCTGTACCAAGGTTGATATCGGGGCTGTTTCGGTGTGCTTTCAAGATGGTGGTCTTGCTAGCAGAGTACCTTTCTGGAAATACTAACTTTTAGGGCACAAAGAGCTGATCCTCATACCGCAGACTCTTGCGGTATCTGCCCTACGCACCGTTGATCAGCTATGCAAATTGTACGAGGCGCCACGACTGGACTACCGGCACATAGCAGAACCTCGTGTGCGTGTGCGTGTGCATGTGCACAGCACATCGGCACGCATGTCCGATTAGGCGATATTCCTCGGAAAATGTTATACGATAGTCGTCATTTGTGAGCGCAGGTGGTTGCACTTACGCATTTGCCGAGTCGTCTAGGAATAAGTCAGTCTTTTAGAGAACAAACAAACTAGACTAGCGCCTAGTTCTCATCAGAGAGCCGAATAACTGCTTTGTACGGTCTAGAAGCGGTTATCTCTGCTCCGAGAGGGTGGTGGGGATGGCAGGAACAACAGTTGGCGTCGAAGCACTCCGCTGCCAAGCCGTTGTTTTTCGTCAGGAAGCAACACGGCATTAGAGTTTTTGACGATAGCAAATCATGACGCGCTACGCCATGCTTTCATCCTTGTTTCAGGAGAGCTTTAAAAATTACCGCCATTGATCCGTGGGGCAAGGGAATTTATAACTCAACTCAACAAAACTGCAGGCCATCGACGACTTGCATGCACAGGCTTCAGCCACCATCAGGGGTCCTTGGTTTTGACTTCAGAGCGCTAAATCTAAGTTAAATAATGAGCAGATAATTCCAAAGTTTTGGGGTAGTTTAGCGCGTCTTCCAAATCCAGAACGAACAGGTCTGGTAAACAAAAACAATGGCATATGAAACCCAGTCATAACGACGGCAGCCCGAGCTTGTCAAGCTCGCCCAAAAAGCCGCCCAACCACAAGGCTGCAGCCATCACCTCCTCTGTCTCAACAACCACAACCTTGGCTCGGCGAAGATCAGCTTTCCAGCTTCGGCGGCTGCCAATATCGCTTGCACCGGAATTCCATCGCCAGGTGCGCAATACAGTTTACAATCAATTTGGTTGTCACTATGTATACGTGGATCTAAGGTCGAGTGATATCCAAATCTGGAAACCGCATCGATTGCAGTCTGCCATCTATGGCAATAGTCGCCGAAAATGGCGCATGGCAAGCGGCGCAGATCCCGCACCCTGCATATTTTCTGCTTCCCCGAACCCCAGCAGTTGAATGAATTGCTCTTGGTTACAGGTACTGGTGATCAAGATGCAAAAGCTGTGAATGTCGGAATTAATGCTAAGTATGTTCACGTGCCGTATCGAGAGTGCGGCTACAGTGTCGCTTCGACGCTTACTGCATGTCCTGCGGATGAACTTCATACCTGACAGGGCCAATGTCCACTAGAGGCATGCAGCGTGGGGGCCATGTGCCCTGTATGTACGTACGCGAATGCAAGATGCCGCCGCAGCGAAGCATTCCCCTTCGTTTTTCTTAAACCCCGCGGAAGAGCAGCGCGATCGAAGTATGTTTTCTATTATGGAGTATACGGTACCTGGGGCTCTGACTAAGATCGGGTCAGCGGTGGAAAGCAGAGACGGCCTCTACTTTCCTTGCCCTTGCCCTTTACTTGCTTTTTTCCAGCCCTCTAATGCTTACCGACGCCGGAGCTAGCGGAGGGTTAAGATATTCGGCAAAGAAATCAGACAGGAAAAGTAAAGGTGCGGCAAGGTAGCCTAGACTCCAGCGGATCTAAAGATGGAAAGCAGTGCGCCAGCTGACAAGGTTGACAAGGTTGACGCAGGTACTTGCCCGGCTCGATTCGACAGGGGAGCGGGAAGGACACTTGCCTGTAGCTGCTCTGTGCTCGACGCTCGGATGCTCCTGCTTTGCACCACACCTCAACCTCTTCTGTCCTGGTAACTGCCAGTAGAGTTCGAGATGCAAGAATAGACTCCGTCGTTGATGTTTTCGCTCTCACATCGTGACAAAGAACCGGAATCGCTCTTGCTAGTGTCAACTAGAGTAGGCCATTGATGCCTGTGTGAAATACTTGCAGAGCAGGCGTTCTTCGTGTGCCTTGAGAAAAGCCACCGACTCTGCTGTCCCGCCTCGTGTCTTTGATCCAACCTCGAGGAAAGGTCTTCACCGTCCTCAAAGTGACAGCCTGTGCTCTTGGGTGGAGATATCTTCTCACGAGACTTTCAATCTCAACGATGCGCAAGGACTCGATACGTGTCGCATGTGACACGCAACCACTCGGATACCTGAGTGCTCCTGTCGCAGCCTCTGCCGTCGGGAGGTGCCCAGGTGCGCCTTGATGCGGGCGGGTTATTGACCACACACAGGTAATCAGGTTATTTCGTGATTGCGGCTCCATTTGCGAGCCAAGTGAGCTATCTGTAATACCCTGCATTTGAACTAGATAGGTGGGAAACCAATGCTCTGGAGCCCAACCCCGTACGAGTTTGCTTGCCCCGTACATCCCGTTTCCCGTATACCAAGGACCTGTTACACGAAGCCCGGGATACGACTCCAGATCTTGACATCACGGTCTAGTTTCTAATGAGTTCATGGCGCTGCACAAGATCGCTACGGCCAAGCGGTCCCGCTGGCTTTAGAAATGCCTCGAGAGGCATCAACAGTATCCTGTCGGTCTCCAGCTGAGCTGTTAACCAGGCGCGCGGTAGGAGACAGTGTGACTGAGTGGACAAAGCGATGCATAAGTGTGTAGACGAGTCTATCTACAGTACGAACAAGTCGAGCTTCTTATCACAACAGCTGGATCGCTTCAAGGTCACAAACACCAGCAGCACCGCTCCATTCAATAAGCGCGACTGTCTTAGCTCTTTCCATGCTCCAGTGTTGATGGCGTCAATGACCGGTTATCGTCCTGCTTACAAAGGAAAGCGGAGCTCGATACTCCTACGTTACTACTCTGTCCAGTACTTTTATCGCCTTGATGGCGTGATGGTCTTGACCATCGCCACTGTCGTCCACGGCCCCCGTGCCCTCGTTTTCCAACGCATCCTTGACATCCTGGAAGGAAGGGTTGAGATGCTCTGCCAACCGGGCCGCCATTCTTCTACTGGCAGAGTCCCTGCAGCCATCGTCTGGGGCCCTTTAACAAGCTGGCAGGGGTGAGGGCCCCGTTGAGCACCTACATACACATGAGCTGCACAGCGGCTATGTAGTGCTTGTCCAAAACTTGGCCAATGGCAAACGCGATGAGATTGGGAAGAATGGACAGGGCCCACGATGTGACGTTCTGAGTCGACACCATCCAACCAGCCTTTCGACTTAGCTGCCCAACCACCATCATCTCTCCAGTGCTTGTCTCCCACCCGCCCGCCACTCGTGGGGGGACCTGGACACACCAACATAGATGGGTCCATGTCGCCACTTGTTTTGAAAAGGGCATCCACCTGCAAGCGTAAGCCGCAGTTCTTGACAGGTGGTTCACCACAACGCGTTCACCTCATCAGACACAAACATCGATCGCTATCCGTATTCAGAACGCGATGTGCAGTACCCGTTCTCGCATCTATGCTAGTCTACTGGAAATGCTCTCGGAGGCTTGGCGAAACGTTGAGGCATGGGGTTTAAGCGGTAATCCAACAACGTGCAAAACTCGCGCGAATTTCAGATTGAAGTTCTGATGAGCTCTCAAGTCCGAAATACCTACAGTAGCTTGCTAGAGCAGGTCTGTTTCTTCGGACAAAGCGGGTTCTACCAATAAGGCAAAAACTCGCTACCTAGGTATTGATGCTGGTCGCTGGGATCCGGGGCCAATCAACTCTCACCACGTCTGTCCGGCACACCACAAGCGCTTCCACTGCGACCACATCCAGGACCAACCAAGCCCACACCCTCGAGGGTTCAACGGTCATCCGAATCGGTGGTCTTATCAATTGGCTACTGAAGGTGCTACCTGGTTCTCCGGGCTCTTCACTGAACAGGCGACATTGAAGAGTGGGTAGTGTTGCGGCGGCAGACATTTCAGCCTATTGTCAATGTCCGTGAGCTTCTTGGTTTTGATTCACCAAAAGATGAAACATGAAGCAGCTCGGGCTGCTCATCAAGACCGATGAGACGGCCTCGATCTTGAGCATCAACACGCTGTTAAACTCACATGGGCCTTGTAGAATCTCCAGACCACGAATTGCAATGAGAGTCGGCCATGAAATTTAAACTGGAAGAACTAAACACTGTTCAAAGCCGGCATGGCGCTCACGCCGCTGGCAGCAAGGCAGGGTAATGCAACACATATGGCGTCAAGGGCCCTACATAACCCGTACAGCACATAGAGTTGATCAAGGATTTCCAAGCAATCGAAAAAGCCCTGCTGCCGCTTTAGGGTTCGATCAGCAAACCGCAAGGACCGCAACATCACTGCTTGTTCCATCGTTGTGCAATACGAAGTTGTTGCTGATGGCTTTCTCATATCCCATGATGAGATCTGGAGACATGCTACATGGGAGCAGTGTACTCCTATGCTGTGCTTTGCAACGCCACAGCCCCCTGGTTTTCAATCAACTGGTACAGCCTGTATTTGTATCGTGGATATCATCTATGCTTACACACGCATCTGTCCTCGTTCTCCTATTTTCAATCCTCTCTGCCCTAGAGTGACAGAAGCCTTGACCTTTTTTCTTGCACAATGCAGAAGCTCTTCAGGATCACTCTATCAACCACCAAGTCTGATTTCCCTGTGCTTCTATTTCCTTTTCAGCGGTCACTCCTCCAGAAACGTCTGCTTCTAACATGTGGTTCTGGGAGGGAGGGGTTAATGCTGGCCGGTGTTCACCGCTAGTCCAGTCCTCGTGGGCGCGAGAAGGGATCTGAGATGTACAAAATGTACAAGCACGCAAGGTACAACAAGTCCTTATCCCGACCCCTCCCTTGCGTGGACTTTGCTAGGGGTTCCATGGAAGCAGCACCACGACAATTGCCAACTCACTCGGCGCCCCCCTCTTACTTGCTAGTGAGGGCGAAACAGATCTGGCATAACAATTGGCCTGAGTAAACCAAGAGCGGAGTAGGCCCCTGGTTGGTACAATTGTGAAGAGAGACGCGCAAGGCACGCCCCGTGTCCGTCCTGGGATGGGGTGACAAACCTAAGAAGGAGGAAAGAGAGAAGTTGGTCGCCGCCATGTTGTGCAACACAGCGTGTGTTGCCGCGAAATGTGTTGCAGAGTCCATCATCATTTCATAGCCAGATGTCTTTTCATCGGTGATTCTGCATGGTATCCAAACATGGCGGCCGACGGGGTTTGAGGTCGGATAACATACCGAGCACGGTTGGAGCGTGGCAACATGTACAGTAAAGCGCTCGGAACAGGAAACGATACCAAAAAGACAAGGAATAGCGATCATCCATGCTTCAACGTAGAACTTGATGGGGACATCTCTCAGAACTCAAGATCTGGCCTGTCGACCTGCCTACATTAGCTTCCCGCAACAAGGTGTGGGGATGGCGTCCCTGCAAGCAAGCTTCTTTGGCCTGCTCCGATTACCCACCAGCCAATGCTGCCGGCTAATGCACGTACGCTACGCCGCTCTGCGTAGCATATGCAACTCAATCGTGGCCATGTACGGACATGTATAATGACGGGACTGGTCGTATAAGTTCTGAAGAGATTTCATCTCCGTACCAACTGCTTGCCTGTCACCATCTACCGGTGGTCTTGAGGGGGGTTTGAGCTACAGGGAACGGGGTCACCTGCTGACAGGTTTCCCGTGGTATTCCGGTCAGCAGCAAGGGTTGCGGAGAGAGATAATGGCTCATGGCGAGCGAACTGATGAGAGGTGATGGGAAAGGTTGTAATGGCGGGGTTATTTGGTGAGGCAGAGAGCCCACAGTTGCCCTTTCGTCTCCACCATAACCGTACTGTACATACCACGGAACGTTCACTGCTGGGGTATCGTGCCAAGCAGGCAGGGTCTTTACCGGCCGCCGCATCTGTATCGACCCTGTTGACGAAGGCATGGTTGATATGCCATGGCTTATCCACGCTCCTCACGGTCATGCAGGTAGACGTCCCCGAAATGCAAAGTCCACTCTCAGCAGCACGATCCCGCCGCTCATCGATGTTTCTTATTTCAATCAACGGCGGCTCCACGGTAAGTCAAACGGCAGGAGGGCGATGGATGAGCGCGGACCGTACGGGGTGTGGGCTGCACGTATGATGCGCATACGTGCAGATTTGCATTTCGTTATCTGGGGAAGGGATGCGGATAAGGTCCGAATAATTTATGATGTGGCCTGGGCGGCCACGATCTTGTCGAGCCTTGATCATGTTACGGTGTTGATCTATCAGCCGCCGTAACCATGATCAAACGATGAGGGCTTTTATCTGGTAAACGAGACCGGGCTAGGCAGGGCAAGTGGACAAACTGAGGCCAGGCATCCTCGGCTCGGGGTCGGAGGATGGACGCTTGACATTTGGAGGAGGGGTTAGCTGGAGGAGCGTGATCATTGGCGAAAGAGTGGGAACATATTGGGGGTTCAGGGTTTCATCCTGATATGATCCTCAGGGGTCTTGTGCTGAGCGGGACGGACTGCAAATGTGAGTAATCGGTCTAGTCGAAGCAGAGTCGTGTCGAGCCTTGTTTTGTTGTTGTAGAGCCGAGCCGGTGCAAAGCGTCAGCCGTATGTGTCAGCCCGTTGAAGCGCATTGACGACGAAAGAAACATGGCTCGGACAAAACGAAGTGTTCCATCCATAGTGGTTGAGATACGAGGTTGCAGGCCAAGCTGAGCTGGAAGCGAGTGTCGAGTTGGGCGAGCGTTTGACCGGGAGAAGTTACACGTTGATATCATTGTCGTTGACGACTGCGTTGAGAGGCATGGAGAAGCCAACGTTAGTTAGAGTAGGCGGAACGGAGTTGGTTGCTACTATCTACCAACGTTAGAGTAGACCACCCACCATAGTATGCAGCAGCAAGCACTGGTTCGCGCGGGCGCATCGAGTGCTCTGTGACCTGCAATAAGAACGTGGTCTCGGGGTGCGCAAATTGTGATGCGGGTTCCACGAACTGTCCGTGTCATGTCCCATGCCATGTTGCTGCGAAGCGTTCGTTGTTGGACTCGCTCTTCTTCCCACCGCGTCGTCCTGTTCAGCCAGCTCGGCTCGTCCGCTTGGGCGCAGACCCTGCTGTTACTTGTCCAGATAAGCCGTCTGTGCATCGGAACTTTACCATCACGCTCGGCCTCTCCCGTCGTAGCGATCAGACGTGAGTATCCCCTGGCTGCATTGCACAGTATGATGGCTACTGCAGGTCGTAGGACGTCGAGAGAAGCGTGTCGTAGGGGGTGGAGAGATGTGTGCAGTCGAAACAGGGGCAGCCGAGATTTGGAGATCTGCCTTGGCTACCTTACCTTGCTTCACGTTGTGCATCTGCCATCTGGTGTTGCTACCACACATGCGCGCGCGGACCTGTCGGGGGCATATATCATCGCTGGTTAAGGTGACTGCTGTGTCGTGTTGCATTTCGGTGTAGGGTATGTCAGTGGGTGAGGATTCGAGGCGATTTGTTCCCGCCAGCCGGGCAACTCTGTTCATGCTAGACGTGGAACTAGAACATGATGTTATGCGAGTCGACAGCTTAAATATGAATACTTTCGCAAGGAATGCTGTAGAGACGTTGTTAAAACTGACGTTAGACCTTGTTGCGACAGAAGTGCTCATGTGACTTCGCGTCAGTGACGAGTTGCACGAGTCAACGATGGGATGGTTCTAGCATGCGCCACGCGGAGTCGGACAAACTTGTCAGTTTAGTGTCTGGACTGGCACGAACCTCTCTTTGTACTGCATTTCTAGCTACAGTAAAGGGCGGTGCAAGGCAAAGTCATGCCGCCCCCACAACTTCCAGTTCCCAAGGCTGCCACGCCTCGCCACGGTAACAAGTTTGACGCATGGAACTCATCCTCGACGGGCCATCAGCGGCCAGAGATGCGCCCGGGTATCGGTTGGCGTGACTTGCGCAACCACAAGCTGAACAACCAGCTGCGCGCGGGCTCCTCTGGCGGCGAGAGACTAAGCGATACCTATGGCCACGGATCGGAGGACTGGGACGAGAAGAACAGAGCCCTCATACCCAAGGCAGTGCGAGAACGGGCGACGACAAGTGTGCGAGACATGCTCGTCAACCGGGGCAAGATGAAGGAGAGTCTTACTAGGAGCAGCACTAGCGACAATGATACCAGAACTACGAATGGTGCCGGCGCCGGCAAGGTAACGTCAGAAAGAAGTGCAACAGCTGAAGAGACACTCTCAGCAAAACGGCAACTCGAGGACGGGGTCCGCGAAGAGAGCGAGAGGTCGCGGGGCATATTCGATGGAGTAGTCGTATACGTCAACGGAAGCACGTTCCCCCTCGTGTCGGATCACAAACTGAAGCAGATGCTCAGCGAGAACGGGGGACAGATGTCGGTCCATCTTGGTCGGCGACGGGTCACGCACGTCCTCCTGGGACGTCCTGTAGGAAACGGGAAAGGCTTTGGGGGAGGGCTTGCTGGGGGAAAGTTGGAGAAGGAGACCCGAAAGATTGGAGGGTGTGGGATACGCTTTGTGGGTGCCGAGTGGTAAGTGGCTTCTTTTACATGAGGGTGTCGCAGACGAAATGCGTCTAAGTCTAGGTCGCTTCTAAACCACACCTTTGCTCCTCGGACACAAAACGCTTGCTAACACGATATTATAGGGTTCTCGAAAGTATCAAAGCAGGACGAAGACTACCCGAATCTCGCTTCTCAAGCACGAAGATTGCGTCGCAGAGCCAGAGCAGTGTTTCCAGCCTCTACTCTAAGCAAACCCCCTTAGACTAATTACTACGGACGCAAGACCAGTCACTGCTGGGCATGCCATATCTCGGGTCCAGGGCGGGAATAGTGTTTCCAATCGTGGTGGTGCTTGTTGCCAGGTAGGAAGAGATGCCCGAATCATCGATATATGGGAAAGGGGCCTAGAGCATTGATGGTGTTGGATCTTTCTTACCTGTTCTTCAGTCCCCACGACGGTAAAGCGTACCTAACTCGCCTTGATAGGGATCTGGTAGAAGTATTGAGTGAGGTCTTTCGATCAGAGGTTCGGCCGAGACAGAACAGGGAGTGGTATACACTGTGGGTGGGAAGCCCTAGCCGCCAGAATGCGGTCAGTATCAGTACAGCAGAGGTGGGATGAATGTGGTGTACTGCTAATGTAGCAGCAGCTTGTACTAAGCTGGATAGCTAGGACAACCATCATCATCTGCTGGTCAACGCATAAACCTGAGCATTGCCGATTTGCTAACGTTACCTCGTAGACTAGACTAAATCTCCGAAGCGTTCAAGCATCACAATTTAACCATAACTCGTCTGTGCGGGCCGCTTCTTCGCGCAACGGTTGCGATCACCATCGATTGCCCACCCAGTATGGGCGAGAGGCCTGATTCACAAGCATCCGAGGGACATGGCACAGTACTGCCGAAAGAACAACAGCTCTCTCGCGGATTCGCCTATTAACAGTAAGCGGGAAATCAATGGACCGTCATCGCCTGCAGGAATTTGATAGCTTATAAGCGGTGTGGTCCGTAACATTCCACCTCCCATCTACATCCTCCTGGACATAGTTTCCTTCTCTAGCTCTTTCTTTCCCTTCAATCCCTAACCCAAACTGTCTCATACGCAATATCAACAGGAACCCAGCTTCATCAGGCGAAGGCTGCAATCATGAACGCCGACCGACCTTGCACTGCTTGCAGCTGGACACTCGAGCGGCAGGAAGGTTGCCGCTATCCTAGCCATGTGAAGCTGTTCTATAGTATGAGTGACCGTGGTGTCTGGGGGATAGGGTCGAAGTTAGTCTTGAAGGAAAGATCCAGTGGTCCACCCAATTTCGAGGCGAAGAACATGCAATTCATTCGAGAAAATACAACCATACCTATCCCTGAAGTCATAAAGGAGTGGTCCGAAGACAACGGTCGCTACTTCATCATCTCAACACGCTTAGAAGGGACGACACTGAAAGAGGCATGGCCAGCTTTGTCCGAAATGGAGAAGAACACCATCGCAAAGCAGACTGTCGACTTCCTTCAGCAACTCCGGCAACACTCCTCCAGCACACTGCAAAGCCTCGATGGGGACCCTCTATACTCCTCCTTCCTATTTCTCAGTGATTACGACGTCCCGCATGGGCCTTTCGCGTCCGACGACCAGCTCTGGGAGGAGATGGCCAAACCATTGAAAGAAATCCCGAGTGCCGATTGCCGTCAGTTACAGCAACGAATGCCCGCAGCAACGCCGTACACGTTCACGCATGGGGACCTGACAAGTGTGAACATCATTGTGAAGGACGGGGCTCTGGTAGGCATCATCGACTGGGAATCAAGTGGTTACTTCCCAGTTTGGTGGGAATACGTGGCTACATGTGTTGTGCATGATGAAGATGATCGTGCCTGGAAAATCCTGCTGCGTAGTTATATGGAGGATTTCACTGATGCAGAGAAATTCTGGCGGGAATACTACCGCCTCACTAGGGAAAACTGATAAGCGCAAGATGGATATACTGGTACTACTACATACGTGGCTCACGAGCAGTGCATGCTCAACTGCATAGCCAGCAGAACACCACACCGCTTTCCAAAGCTGAGTTTAAAGTGGCCAGATGCATTGGTAAGACATGTTCAAACCATTCACGTGGAGAGTTATCTTCGTATATATGGAAACTCAACCATCACGTATATCTCAACTATTCAATCTAAACACCATAGGGCATACACCATCAGTATGTCGGGATACATCCACCCTGTCGATAACAAGGCTGTTCAGCATGAGGGCACTGAGAGCTTGGCTATCAATAACACCTTTACCAACCGGATCCTAGTCCTCCTGGCGCCCAAGACCGTCGCGCGGTTCTATCAGTGGGACGGTCCATGCATTCCGATCTCTTATGGTAGTCAAGCAGGACGGGCCGTGGGGACCTCCCGTTTTTACACATGGCGACTTGAATCCCTTCAACATCGTGATCCGAGGCGAACAGGCTATCGGTGTTATCGACTGGGAATTTGCCGGGTGGTATCCTAACTATCGGGAATACACTTCTGCGTGGTTTGGGAACCTTACTCGGCGAGGGTGGCAGGAAAGAATTGTCGACTTCCTCGATCCATACCCAGAGGAGCTGAGAATGGAAGCCACGCGGAATAAATGGTGGGGGGAGTTCTAAGCAGCACGCAGCCTGATCTACTTTCTGTAGTGTAAGGTGCTGTCTCCCTTCCCTCGATTGTATCCCATGTTGGTTTCGGCAGCGACATAGTGGCAGAACCTGAGTATATTCCAGCCGCAGTTTTACCAGCTATATAACTGCGAGCAAATGGATTAATTATACCCCAGTCTAGATATATAATCTGGATGTTAAGTCCTTAGGTTCTTCGAGGTTTTATAGGGCTATCCAAGAGCATTCTCTCTCACATACGACCATACCCACTGGAGAACTCGGGATCCCGTCCGCTCTCCCATAGATAAGCCAGTGAGGGGCGGATTAGTAGTTGGGTCGGTGACGACCAGCGAATCCCCGCTGTTGTATGTTTTTTTATGCTTCAATTCGTACACACTACACACACCAATGCAAGATTCCTTCCAATCCTTCTTTAACGTTGTTTTTTCTTTTTTTCTCTTTCTTTTTTCTTCACTTTCACAATGACAATCCCCTGCAGGGATCTACAAAGTATCATCACTCACTGATCATCCCACACTTCCCTGTCTTTGGACTCAGCAAGTTGCCAGACCGACTTGGAAAGTCCTCCAATCAGCTCCCATTCCCACCAACCGCATAACATTGCGATCCCTGGATCCGGCAGGTCACCCTGACGATCATTCGTTCCTGGTGCAGCGCTTGCAAATGAGCCGAGCTCCCCTGACCCGCCTATCTCATAGGCCCATTACCAAAAGCGCCCCAATTATTGATACAAGCCCTCTTTACAACAACAAAGCAACAAAGCAACAATGCCTTGTTTCCAAAGTTGGGTAGCAGGCGCTGGAACTGTCTCGCCGAAATCTTCTGGAACTCGCAGCAGCCGCTGTAACGTTCATCCTGGTCACGTATCATCAGGAACATGGGGTCATTTTGGTAATGTTGCGTCGGACCAAAACTGGCCTCCTAGCAATGTTTGCTTGCCCTCACTAAGTACAACATGTTGTGAGATTCGCATAAACACTGAAAGTAACCTTGACTGGAGACCATAAACCCGTCCGGCTGTCCAACAAATCCAAAGAGTGTGTGAAAGAAGTAAACTGCTGCTGCGAAGTGAACCGGTCGAATGGGGATAATAACGAGTTTCGATAGTCAGGCAGGTTAAAACATGGAGACGACGTCGCATAAGAGTGAAGACAGACACGTCTTCTTGCTTGTAGCTGCCCGAAGGCGAAATCATTATTATTCCCAGCTCCAAAAACAGACCACTAGTTGAGAAACTTGGGGCCCCTTTCGAAGACCGAGACAAAGTCATTTACAAGAATGTCTCAAATCCTGCAAGGCATGGCCATCATTAGATAAAAGACTCCATAGAGCAATGCAGGAGTATACCGGTTCTCCGCGTTGTATGTTCGTATCCCAAAACCAAGTCTATACATCCCCTACAAGAATTCGCTTGCTCATCTCCCTTCAAGTTAAAACCAACATGTATTTTCCATCAAAGCCTTCCCAGTCATAGGCTGGCGAAAGCAACCACGTATGTGTGGATTACCGCAGAAAGAGAATCGTAGGTAAGACGTGGGCGGTAAGGCGTATGAACTGTTGATTTACAGGACGAAGGCAGCGAGACCGACAATACCGGCCAGGCCGGCACCGGAGAGGGCAGCGACCTTGCCAGCAGCGCCGGGGATGTCGCCACCAGCACCGGGAGTGGGCTTGGGGACACCAGGGGTACCGGGAGCACCGGGAGAGCCGGGGGAGCCGGGGGAGCCGGGGGAGCCAGGGGAGCCAGGGGAGCCGGGGGAGTTACCACCAGCACCGCCGGTGGGGTGGGGGTAGGTGCCGTTGTTCTTGCCGGGGTGGTTGCCACCAGCGGGGGGGTTGCCGCCAGCGGGGGGGGAGCCACCGGAGGAGCCACCGTGGGTGGGAGCAGGGCTGTTGAGAGTTAGCAAGATTCAATTTTCCCAAGATATCCAAGAACTCGGAGGCTTACCAGTCGTGGCAGACAACAGAGCTGGTGGTGATGACGGGCTTGGTGACAGTGCAGCCGCAGTTGGAGATGGTCAGGGTGGTGGGCTTAGTGACGGTGTAGGTCTTGTCACCCAGGGTGAAGGAAGTGGGAGCAGGGCAGTAGGTGGTGTAGACGTCGACGACCTCGGTAACGTAGGTAACGTTGCTCTTGGCAGCGGAGGCAGAGGCACCGGCAGCGGCGGCGAGAACGGCGGCGGCAGCGAACTTCATTTTGACTGATTTGTCGGGGGGTGTTGAGTTGAACTTGAAGAGTTGCTTGTTTCTTGTAGTTGAATCTTGCTGTTTAAAGAATGAACTTGACTTAAAGGTAGTCAGGGTTGTGTAGCGAAAGAATGTGGGTGAGGAGGAAAAGAAGAACTTGGCCGAATGCTCTGGCGGACTGGAACTTTATACCATAGATGACCTTGGGAACTCGTGCAGACGATAACAACGGGGGTGGATAGAAGGGTGGCGTCTTGGTGGAGAAGAGCCGGCTTGTTCAGTGGTGTCGGGTGGAGGGTGGGTCAACAAGCTTGCGAATCCAACTCCGTTCGTCTTGATGTACAGTAACAGTAACAGTGTACAGTACTCCGTACCTCGTAGGCGCATCTCCAAGCTCTGACGATGGGATAGGCTAGCAGGGGTTGATGGGCAGCCGACAAGGAGAAGATGAGGAGGCGAATGACTGTGCATACAGCATCGTATTCCAGCAGCCAGTGTGGAAATGGGCCAGGTGTGCCAGGTAACCCATACTCCGCACTCCGTAAATGAGAACCGCGTCCACCAGCGTTAGCACTACATTAGCTCTCCTTCATGAACAGGTTATTTTCAGATAGGGTAAACCATAGATAACCCTGACGGGATTAAAGGAGTCTCAGACCCGGGGAGCGTCGCCGACCTGGCTCAGAAAGGGGGTGGAGGTGGGCATCCCGGACGCCATGTCTCTGCCTCAGACGACGGCAACGACCGAGACAGTGTTAGAGACGACAAAGGTACGCCTCGAACTGCTTACAAGCAAAAAAGGGGATGGTGGTCATGGTTGAGATGAACTTCGCAACGGACGAGTAGATACCCATGGCTCATTGGTTGTCGTCTGTGCCGTGCTGGTGCCGTTTTCGACCACCTAAGCTGTGGACGACACACGCATGGGGGCCAAGCTCAGGCGAGATTGCCCACCCACCCTTTTGCGTTCGCATTGGTCGCCCTTTCCATCTCCATAAATTCGTTGTGATGGTGCCAAGCGGTTGACGGACGGACGACAAGCTTGTTTTGTGGCCGACGCCCTATCAACCGCACTCCGTTCGTCGTCGTCGTCGTCGTCGTCGTCGTCGTCGTCGCCGCCGCCACAACTCATTACTTCGTGTCTGGTGTCCATGGGTATCTTCAATATGATTATGCCGGAGATATCACCTCGCAGATTCTTGACCCTCTCTCCTCATTAGTCAATCGCAGCCTCGCAGGGCGGTCCGATTTCTGGAAAGCGGCGAAGCGCTTGAGGGGGCCTGTCGGCTGAGGCCCTTTGATAAGAATAGAGCCTGCAATATGTTATAGACTGCCCTTAGAAAGCTGTAACCTAGTCGTAGTGAGAGTCCTGGTCGATTCATGCAGACTTTCGAGCTTACGGCATAGTCCGCACATGGTTTGATTCAAAGAATACTAGCAAAGATCCTGGAAAGATACGGAGACCTTCCCAATAGGAAGATCACATCACCACGACGGGCGGGTCGCTCCTTCTCTCCTCGCGTGCGCAGCGCTCTCGCAGCCTGTTGTGCGCGATGCCTCAAAGCCTTGCCCAGTGCCCAATAGCCAACCAAATGTTCTGCCCTGATGAGGTAGGCTTGCCTGCGCTAATGCAGGAACGGTCTGTCGACTCCCTTATCTGTACGTGGACCTACCTACTTTTATTGCCTGCTAATAGTACTTACTACTGTACTCCGTACAGAAGGTAACGTGTACGCCTCAGCATCCAGGTACCCGCCACACCGCCCTAAGGACAGGCGATGTGTAGGTACGTATTGCTTTTCAAGGCAACCATATACAGTACTGCTTCTTGCTTATTTGGTATAGATGGGTGCACCGACAAGCGATTTGCCTTGTCGATTTAATCATCGCTTATCAGTTTAGCGCTACCTTGCTCACTGCTCTGCTCTCGCTTCCAGGTCGCTTACTGGGGGTGCAATCATGTGTTGCAATTGCCGCAGTGCTCCCTGGCTATTCTACTCTGCAGTTGTCCTGCGGGAAGCAGGGGAGGAGTAGGAATCAGGCAGCGTCAGCGCGGAAATTCGCGAAGAGGGAGGGGGTGAACGCGAAATCTCTTCTGCGCTATCCAGGTTCCCCGCGGCTTTCTCATCTTATTTGGGAACTTTGGTAGAGCGGCATATGGCTCGATCAGAATGCCGGATGCAATTGCGACGGCCCTCATTGGCAGGCAGCCTGTCAAGTAAACGGTGAGTGCAAGTTTGCAACGTTCTCGCTGGACGCCACGGAGCCCTTCGTCAAGCATGCCACCATGTACTGCTGCCTTACAGTACGTCGCGAACATTGGAGTATCCTAGCCATCTTGGCTCCAAGGATTAAAGGATTGGAGGATCATGGAGTTTGAGCTCGATAAAGTTAGCTACCTCCTAGCTACTACTCGACAGGCAGATAGCGGCCGATCAGATGAAAAGCAGGAGCCTTTTGAACAAAGATATGGGAGTACAGGTATTGAGGCAAATGCGAACGAATTACGGAGCAACACTCAACCACAACACCTTCTTCGGGGTACCCCGGACTGTCGGTGGTAAAGGCATCGGTTAGTACTTCACGCGGAGGGAGTATCGGCCATACTGTAATTTCCCCTTTATCCACATGGCGCTTCCCCTAACTACAGTAGGGATACTGACATCACTTTCGGGTGCAGCATTATAACTCGACAAGTATTAGCACCTGTGAGAACTTCTTAGTCTTGTGCTGACAGAAATAGAAACGAAGGGTGTGCCTGGCGCGAAAGTTTGCTAACATGGTTGTAGGCTTCATTTCCAAGTCCGTGGCAGCTAACTTGCTCAGGAGCAAGGAGTTACTCTGTACATACGAAGATCCTCTGATCCCGCTCAGGTTACGCCAGTGCTCTTCCTGATCGGCGCCCTAATTACGAGTTTTTTTTACTGATGAAGTTAAAAAGTTCAACCTGCTACTGCTCGCTCAGGCTTGTTGCTAATTGAGAATCCACCACGCCCCATTTAACTTGTTACGGACCCCAGATGCACACGCGGCCATCTCGATTAAGACCATACTGAGATCAGTCTGTGAAAGCTGAACCATGTCATGTTTCCTTTTTTGGATCATGAACAACACCAACAAGCTTCCGTCGCTCCGCGGACAAGAGCATCCCTTAGCCAATAATTCGTCAATCGGAAGCTGCGCTCAAACCAAGTCCACACACGTTCATCAAGGCTTTCCACAGCTTGCAGATCATGCTGGTTCAAAAATAAAACCACAGGCTGTTTAGGTCTTTGGAAGAGGCACAGGGTCTCGTAGTGGTCTCGGCGCGCCGTACACCGATCGGAGACTCGTGTCGTCTCGTCTCGTCTCGTCTCGTACTCTGTTATCGTTAGATCAAGAATGGAGAAAAAGGGCCAATTGAAGACAGTTCTGCGTGAGGTTCGGGAACACGACTCTGCAATTTCCACCAAAGCGTATCGAGTCGGGATCGTGGTTTTAATGCATCTGCTAAGTCTGCTGTCGCACACCCTGGGTAATCTGACTAGTACCCTCCACGTTTCTCTGGCATGCTCAGCTTGGTCTAGGTCAATAACCAATCCAGCAGACGGGTCCTTTGTAGCGCAGAGGACCGCTTCGACTGTTGAGAACGACGCCCGATGTAGGAAGGCTTCCCGTGTTGCTTCGCATCGACCAGTCCACGATTGGTCCGCTCAGGCGATCACCTCGTGTGGGTGATTGCTAACGGTGTTAGCAGGATCAGATGGACCTCTTCTTCAAGTGATAACAGTCCACGCTATCCGACAAGAAAAATGTCGTCGCTAAGATATCTGGTCCCTGAAGCTTCTGAGTTCTGTGTCTTCTGAGATGACCCTGTGGCAGTGGGTTAGTCAAGACGACCAGTAAGTTGCTCAAATATTGTCCTGCGGCAGTTTTCGGTCTGGGTTACCTACCTCTCAGGCGATAAAGGAAGACTATCGACCGACTGCCACTGGGTTTCCGGCCTGGATCGTTCGCGTGGCAGCTTCAAGCGAGCTACAGGGCTGTGTCGCTTTTATCAGCACCGACCCATGACTTATCTAACAAGCTTTATTAAGCCGTCGCTCGACCTTCTACTGTACAGTACTCCGTGCATGATAAGTTACTCGGCAAGCGGCTGCTACAATATTGTAGCAAGTTTGTTGCTTGATCAACTATTCGCGAACTCTCAGCCTTTTTATTTATCTCGAGGATAGACTGCAATGTTATAGCAAAGCGGTCGCCTCGCCATTTGCTGCAATTCTGGCTCTTTGACGTATTGGCGGTTGAAAACAAATCTCCAGATTTGTATTACTAATGTACGTCATCAGCTCATCGGTCAGACTTGCAGGTCTGGACGTCTTGGGCCTCTTTTAAAGGGCCGACATATCCGATAAACCAACCTGAGTTTTACAACAAGCAAACTAACTGGCAAAATGGCAAACGTTATGAAAGCAATCGGTAAATGCGCGAGAAACATAGATTCGAGTTACTTGAAGCTAATCACCATCTCATCAGACATCAAAGGCGGCAAGGGTGAGCGAGATGCCCTCTTCATGAACCCCGAGACGCCGAAACCGAAGCCTGCGGAGTGTCAGGCCCTTGTCAAAATCAAGGCCTTTGGCATCAACCGCATGGATATCGTTCAGCGACGCGGCTTCTACCCTCTACCGCCTCAAGCCCCCGCAACCCTTGGCGTTGAGTTTAGCGGTGTCATCGAGTCGATCGGCTCGGGTGATAAGAGCGACTTTAAAGAGGGTGACGAGGTATTTGGTCTGGCGTACGGCGGTGCCTACGCCGAGTATGTCGCCGTCAGCACGCGCATGTTGCTCCACAAGCCGAAGTCGATGAGCTTCGAGACATGCGCCGGCATCCCAGAGACCTGGATCACGGCTACACAGGCACTTCACCTTGTCCTAGGATTCACCAAGGGCAAGTCCATCTTGTGGCATGCGGGCGCTTCCGGCGTGTCCATTGCTGGCATACAGCTGTCCCACGTTGCCGGTGCCTCCGCGGTGTACGCGACTGCGGGTTCCAAGGAGAAGTGTGATTTCATCACCTCCGAGCTCGGTGCCACGGCGGCGTTCAACTACAAAGCGCAAGACTGGGCAGAAGAGATCAAGAAGGCCACCGACGGAAAGGGTGTGGATTACATCGTGGACTTTGTTGGTGGGAGTTATTTTCAGAAGAATCTGGATGTCTCTGCCCGCGATGCCAGGATTGTCCTCCTGGGTAACCTAGGTGGCACCAAGGTGCCTGACGCAGATATCGCACAGATACTGTTCAAGCGCATCCGAGTCGAGGGCAGCACGCTGCGCAGCCGTGATGTAGAGTATCAGGGCAAGCTTCGAGACTGTCTACAGACGTACCTGCCTGACTTTGAGTCAAAGGAGCTCAAGATTTTTGTGGATTGCGTGCTACCTTGGGAGAAGATTCAAGAGGCTCACCAGTACATGGAAGAGTCAAAGAATACTGGCAAGATAATCTGTACCATCTCTTAAAGGAAGCTAGTGACCAAGGCGAAAAAACGGTTATAGCTATTAAAATAAACTACCTTATGTAGCTCAAAATCAAACGCTGCATGGGCTTCTTAGTGAGCCTGAATCCACTTGAGCATCTGCTCGTATGCCACAGCTTGGGCATCTCTGATAGATTCATCCTGATAAGAACCCACAACGGCAAAACCTGACAATCATAAAGATAAGCATTTGCTCGTTACGCTTGTAGTTGGCTCAATGGGTGTACTTACCATGAGGAACCCCAGGGTAAACCTGGACCTCGTGTTCTAGATTTGCCTTTGACATACTGTCCTCACCAACTGTTCGCACTTCTTCGGGAAACAGGGGGTCATTTTCAACGCATACTAAGCTCAATGGCACGCTGATATCGTTGAAGTCGTCCGGCACCACCGAAGCAGCATGCGCCAATGCTCCAGCCTTGATGAATGGTCCCGTCCGGACAACTCCGCCGCTCTCCTCATCCTCATGATTCGGCACTTCTCCCTCCTTCGCCAGCAACAGCACGAACCGCGCACCGACACAGTAGCCCACGGCGTAGATACCACCACCTTGCGAGATAGCATCGGCGTATTGTTCGCGCGCAGCATCAATGACGCAGTATAGTATGGGCATGACGCGCTCGGCCGTGGCCCGTGCGAGCCACATGTCGATGAGGAATGATTTGGTCACCTCAACGGCCTTGAGCTTGAACTGCTCAAGTAGCGAAGTGGAGTCATCGGCGACGGCGGTCGAGCCGGGGGCTGTATCGCCGCCGAAGAGGTCCGGCATGAGAACGAGGTAGCCCTCGGAAGCAAACTTGTCGGCTTGGAGCTGGTTGTTTACTGATTTTATACCCGTGCCGCCGGTGAGTAATAGGAGGAGGCGTGAGGGCATGTGAGGATAATCAGCTGGTTTGGAGATGTAAACCTGAGCAGTGGAGCATTAGCGAGTACGTATAATGAAAGATCAAGTACATGAAAGCTGTATGTTTGTGTGTTGAGCTTACATCAATGTCGTCTAGCTTGATGATTTCACCAGTAGAAGCCTGGCCACTTGCTGCTCCTGTCAGTTGTCGATCCCCATTCCAATTCAATGGTATCAACACGTACGCGTTGGACGGTCTGTAACACAGTGTTCACCCACAACGTGAGCCCCAGATTGATGAGGAATATCATCAGCAGCTGCACCGCCGACCTCGAAGGCGTCGCTCTCGGGTGCTCGCGTGGCATTCTCTGCGTCGGACATCTTGACTGAGACGGTCTAGAAAAGACCCAAACTGTTTATACTTTGGAACGTGCGATACCTTTTAATTCCGCAATCACTATGCAGTTTATGGTTGTGATAATATCTAGACTAGATAGCGTGAAAGTTGTGAAGTTTTAGGCAACACATGCTCTTGACTTGATGAGGGGTAGCTAGAGTAGGAACTTGGAGAGCATGATTTCGAGTGGAAGAGATAGTCAAGTCTTTGTAGCACTTGAGAACCAACCGATCATCTTTTACTTTATTCAGGTCTAGAGAAGCAACACGAAAACACTATATCATAGTATCCAAGCCATAGCACCTTTGAAACTTACTCAACGTTAGAATCTCAAATTCACATCGAGCTGCCGGGATATCTTGGGTGGCTAACAAGTGACGTACCTCCAGGCTTCCGTCGGGACTTTCCATGAAGAATTGTCGTTACGTAAGCTTCAAACCCCACGATTGCCATTTCGCCGCAGCGCGTTCCACTCAACGCGCCTGACGCGTCTTCTCAGGCATCCTGCATCTTTACCATACACAACTCTTTCGCATCAAAGTATCACAAGGATTTCAGGATTTCGAGCTGCCTCTTGCAGATCCAACTACACGATATTGAATAACGTCCTCTTAATTCTTTCATAATGGACGCTGCTACTCAAGCGCTTTCGCAAGGCGCCCTTGAGTGCGTCTCCTCCTGCACCCTTCGTTACGTTCACCATGCTAACATGCCTGACAGGGTAATCTTTCACGACCCCGACAAGGCCGGCAAGCTATTTCCAGTCCCGGTTATGCAATGTCTTCAAGTCAAGCAGATGGCGCCTTCGGCTCAAGGAGGAGATCGATACCGTCTTGTTATGAGCGATGGCAAACACTACGTCCAGACGATGCTCGCCACCCAGGCCAACCACGTCGTTCACGATGGCAAATTGGTCAGAGGTTGCATCGTTCGTGTCAAGCAATACACACCCAACAACCTCAAGGGCAAGAAGTGAGTAATCTGGAGGGGGAAAATAGAACCATTGCAGGAATAGGTCTAACCAGCAATAGCATTCTCGTCATCCTCGACCTTGAAGTGATCGAGTCCCTCGGCGTCCAAGAAAAGATTGGCGAGCCCGTTGCGGTCGATTCTATACAGCCACAAGAACCCACCATCGCTGGAGGCGATTTTTACGGCGTTAAGAAGGAAGAGACGAAGTCACAGGCCGTATCGCAAAAGCAACAGTCTATGCCATCGCGACCGGCTACGCATGGCGGTAGCAATATCTACCCCATCGAGGGTCTGTCGCCCTTCGCCCACAAATGGACTATCAAGGCTCGCGTAACATCCAAGTCGCCTATCAAGACCTGGCACAAGGCCACGGGTGAGGGAAAGCTCTTCAGCGTCAACTTGCTGGACGAGAGCAGTGAGATCAAGGCCACAGGCTTCAATGATCAATGCGACGCCTTCTACGACCTTCTTCAGGAGGGTTCAGTCTACTACATCTCCACCCCCTGCCGAGTACAGCTGGCAAAGAAGCAGTTCAGCAACCTTCCCAACGATTACGAACTTACGTTCGAGCGCGACACGGTCATTGAGAAGGCCGAGGATCAGACAAACGTACCCCAGGTGCGATTCAATTTCTGTACCGTCCAGGAGCTCCAAAGTGTCGAGAAGGATAACACCGTCGACGTGATTGGCGTACTGAAGGACGCGGGCGAGGTTGGGGAGATCGTATCAAAGAAGGATGGACGGCCATTCCAGAAGCGGGAGCTTACCATTGTGGATGATACAGGCTACTCGGTCCGCGTCACTGTCTGGGGTAAGACTGCCCAGTCGTTTGACGCGCCACTGGAGTCTGTTGTCGCTTTCAAAGGCACCAAGGTTTCTGACTTCGGTGGAAAGAGCCTGAGTCTCTTGTCATCGGGAACCATGACTGTGGACCCAGATATCCCCGACGCTCATAGACTCAAGGGCTGGTATGATTCAGCTGGACGGACAGGTACCTTTGCTACGCATCAGAACATGACGAGTATGAGCAACGCTACCGGCCGCAAGGACGAGCACAAGACTATCGCACAAGTCAAGGATGAGAATCTTGGTATGGACGAACAGGCGTACTACTCCGTCAAGGCTACAATTGTCTTTATAAAGCAGGAGAACTTCTGCTACCCTGCCTGCTCCTCACAGGGCTGCAACAAGAAGGTTACGTCGATGGGTGACGGTACCTGGCACTGTGAGAAGTGCAACGTCTCGCACGATAAACCTGATTACAGATACATCCTATCACTTAATGTCGCTGACCACACCAGCCACCAATGGCTGAGCTGTTTCGATGATACGGGTAGGACCATCATTGGCATGTCGGCCAACGATTTGATGGAGCTCAAGGAGAACGACGACACCAAGTTCATGGCAGCATTTGAGGAGGCGAACTGCAAGAAGCTCAACTTTCGATGCAGAGCGAAGATGGACAACTTTGGTGATGCGCAGAGGTAAGCTCGGACCTACCAGCAGGACCACTTGTGAGATTGTGTTCGCTGACAGCTCGTACTAGGATACGATACCAGGTGATGAGCGCCAACGTCCTGGACTTCAAGTCTGAAGGCGAGAAGCTAGCAGAGATGATCAAGCAGTACGATATCAACGCTTAGGCATGGGTTGCATAGGAGAGAAGGGAAATGTGTTTCAAATGAAAAGGGCGGGGTTATGCTTCGTGTTGCGCTCCTGCTGTACCTGGATTTGTAGTTGCCAGTTGATAATGCTATGCTAACGTGTATATAATAATGACGGATTGAAAAGTGCAAGTTCGCTGCTGCATTATTCACGACCAGTTATGATTTGGTATTTGATCATGATATATGCAATCTCAATTGTTATTAAAGTTGGCTTTGAGGCCATATGCTTTTTGAATATCCGTCCCAACGCCGACTCCATCCCTTCGAGCGTTGAGTGCTAACTATAGTAACAACTTCTCGTGTTTCCATGGTCTCTTACCCTCGCCGTCCCCGTAGTCTGCTGTAGCCTGATAGTCTCCGCGGATCTTGTATTTATAAATCGTCAAGCCCTCGAGGCCGACAGGTCCGCGGGCGTGGATCTTGTTTGTGCTGATACCCACCTCTGTACCGAAGCCGTATCGCATACCATCTGCAAGACGGGTAGCGGCGTTCCAGTAAACACCAGCTGAGTCAACCTCGTTCATGAAGCGTTCTGCGTCAGCGGCGTTCGAAGTGAGGATGGCGTCTGTGTGGTGTGAGCCGTGAGTATTGATGTGTTCGATTGCGGCATCAAGCGAAGGGACCGTCTTCACGCCGATGGTGAGGGACAGATGCTCTGTATCGTAGTCCTCTGATGTTGCGTCCTGGACATTCTCGAGCTCTAGGCTTGAGATGGCCTTCTTGCTGTCGGGGTCGCAACGTAGGGAAACGCCCTTTGCCGCAAGCGCAGAGGCCACGCCAGGGAAGACTGTTGACAGTGCGGTGTCTTGCACAAGGAGGGTTTCAACGGCATTGCAGGCGGCGGGATAGCTCGTTTTGGAATCGACGATGGCGGTGACGGACTTCTGGGGGTCAGCAGAGGCTGATATATAGATGTGGCAGAGGCCATCAGCGTGGCCGAGGACGGGTATCTTAGTAGACTCCTTGATGTAGCGGACGAGCTCGTTGGAACCACGGGGGATGACGAGATCGATATATCGGTCTTGTGCGAGGAGCTGAGCGATAACGTCGCGGGTAGTGACAAGTTGGATAGCGGAGTTGGGGACTTGGGTCGATTCGAGGGCCGAGGAGATGACGCGGGAGATGGCGATGAAGGACTCGGTGGACTCTTTCCCGCCTGCTCGGAAGATTAGCTTTAGCCTCGGGTTTCAGGTTTCGCTCATTATCAAAGAGTCGAAGAATGATTACCCTTGAGAATGGCAGCATTGCCAGATTTGATAGCCAGACTGGCAATGTTGGCGATCACCTCAGGACGAGCCTCAAAGATGATGAGCAAAACACCAATTGGGCATGACACGCGCTCCATAATAAGGTCATCGTCGAGCTTGGATCGCATCTGAACTTGGCCAACTGTCACACGTTACGTTAATGTCCCAAACATCCTCTAAGCAGAACGGTTCATATGTACTCGGATCATCAAGATCTCTCACGTCAAGGATGCCCCTGAGCATATCCTCCCACTTGCCCTTCTTCCCAAGGTCGAGGCGCGAGACGAGAGCCTGGCTGAGTGAGCCATCAGCAGCAGCTGTTCGGGCAAGTTCGAGGTCGCGGGCATTGGCGGCGAGGATATCGTCCTTTGAGGCGGAGAGGGCAGTGTGGATGGCCTCCAATGCTTGGTCGCGGGCGGATGTGGGGAGAGTCGCGAGGGTGAAGGAGGCTGTCTTGGCTGAGCGGGCGGCAGCCTCGGGGGATGCGCTTGTCAAGGACATGTTGTTGTTGTTGTTGTACGTTACCGAGTCTTCCCTTGTTTGAAGTTGTACATAGTGGACGCTATTCTCAAGAGTCTTGTGTGATGCTGCTGTGACTCAATGATTGGTGAAATCTAGACTAGACTAGCTGTGAATTTGGAGCTTGCCCCGCCATGCCGAGGGGCGTCCACCCCGCAACTTTGTACTGTACGTACTTCGTACCTTCCAAGGTAATAAAGCTTGACTAGACTAATACTTGAGCTTTGTCTTCCAGATCTCGCATCTGATATTCTAACTGTCATCTTTCAACCAAACTCAACAAAACAGTACCGAAGTTGCAACGCATACCACGAATAACTACATCATGTCTCAGTCGCAGCGCTCATTGATCAAGATACTTCAGAGATCGAAACCCCCCCCAATTGGTCTGGCGAGCGATGTCGGCGCCACATCACTTAAAACCTGTTAAGCTTAGGATGCCCACCAGCAACAGCACCAAGCATCGGACTAGAATAACCAGTCTTGTGTCGCTGACTGCTGATTGACCAGAAACAATGTCGAAATCCGGCACCGGCACCGGCACCGGCACCGGCATCGGCAGCTTTTCTGCCTGTTACGGCTGCAGTACGTAGTGCGTCTGTAGTTGGTTGAAATCATCACCACCTGCAAAGCTATCACGTCAACCAACAATCGACCTGCCATTTTAGGACAGGATGTTGCCGAGCACCTCTCATACATTTCCCCCAGCAAGGTATTCATCTACCGTCTTGGCTGGGCTTGAATAGGACTGCCCAAGGTTTGTGACGAGTACCCAAACTCACTCACGAGAAGTACTTTTACCACAGATGATATCAGCTTATCCACGCATCCCACTCCACTCCACTTCGCGATCCAGTTTTAAACCCCGGGTGTTAGTGCCGGCAGGGTATATCCGTTGATGTGTGGGAGCAATCGTTTACCTCTTTGGCTACGTGATTGACTACTCTAGACAAATAAGGTTACTAATAAAGACGTCCAGCATCCTGAGCAACCTGTTTGGCGAACCCCGGTTGATACAGATAGATTTATCAGTCTGCATAATTCTTTCAGATGCGTCTGCTACTATCTGGCTCGACATCGTCCGTTTCTATACCCAAAACCTCGATATCAGTTACGGCCCTTACTCGCCAACCCTTGGCCCGAAGGCGTGCCTCGTGCCACTGTTTCGGCGAAAGACCATTCCTGGAAGCGATTCTGTGATGAAGCCTGTAGACGATAAGGAAAAGGCAGCTACTGGCGAGCGGTCAAGTATTCAACCAACAGGCACTGAGCGAGACGGCGCGAATCGCAAAGGGTGTTTGGGTTCCAACGATGGCTACGAAAAGAAATCTGCAATATCGCCCAGCTGGTCAAACACGCCTGATGAGCCTCTGGAAATCGCACACCTGGGAGAACCTCTCGGAAATATCATATCAGGGTCGATCCGTCCAGTACAGTCTAGAGCATCATCGTCTCGCTCACGGCATGTTGTCATTGTCCCTCGCCCACAGAGACGGGGGTTGTTGGGAAGTCTTACCATCGTTCCCGAGGTGACGCGCCCACAGGATTACAAGAACTCGACGAAATGGGGTCTCACCTTCATCGTAGCCCTAGCCACTGCAGCCGCACCTCTAGGTTCGACTGTCGTCTATCGTGAGTCACTTGGCGCCTTGACGTGTCATGGTCCTACCACTGACCTTATCTAGCTGCTCTTCAGGTCCTCGTAACAAAGTTTGATACATCGAAAACCGTTACCAACCTGTCTGTGGCATTATATATGCTATCAATGGCCATATTTCCTCTATGGTGGTCCTCTTTCTCGGAACAATTTGGTCGCCGTTCGATCTATCTGATATCCTTCACCATGTTCGTTGTCTTTTCGATCCTTTCGGCAATCAGTACGAACATCAGCATGCTCATCGTATTCCGCATGTGTGCTGGTGGTGCATCGGCCAGCGCTCACTCAACAGGCGCGGGCACCATTGCCGATCTATTTGAGGTTTATGAACGAGGGCGCGCCATGAGCATTTTCTATCTAGGACCTCTCTTGGGACCGTTGATCGCACCCGTCATTGGCGGTGTGCTGACGCAGAAGATTGGATGGCAGGCCACCATGTGGTTTCTTGCAATCTACGGTGTCGTAGTGCTGTTGCTGCTTGTTTTCTGCCTCCCCGAGACCCTGCCTCGCAGCAAGCCTCTTGAATTACCTATAGTTCTAGCGGAAGAGGAGTTAGGCAGGACAAGCACGACAGGGTCTGCCAGAGTAAAGGCAAAGCGGTTCACTGGTGGTCTCCGAAGATACCTTGTCGACCCTTTGGCCGTGCTACTCTTTCTGCGGTTCCCGCCGGTGCTCATCACCGTGATCATCGCCGCAATGGCCTTTGGCTCGCTCTACATTGTGAACATTGCCCTTCAAGAGAAATTCTCGGCAGAACCGTATAACTTTGGTCAGATTATAATCGGGCTATTGTACATCCCATCAGGGCTTGGGTACATTGTTGCCTCCCTTCTTGGCGGCCCCTGGATCGATAGAATCATGGCTAGGGAGGCGAAGAAGGCAAACCGTTACAGTGACGATGGCAAACTGATCTACCTCCCCGAGGATCGGCTACGGGAGAATGCTTGGATAGCAACTACCGTTTATCCCTTGGCTTTACTCATGTTTGGCTGGACCCTGGTCAACGGAGTGCACTTCATCGTGCCTTGTATTGCCCTCTTCTTTTTCGGAGTGGCCTCGATGCTGATATTTGTAAGTCAATCCCTCCCGGTTCCCGTTCCTTTATGAGAGATACAGCAATACTAATTGCATGTTTTAGTCCGCCGCCACGACCATGTTGACCGAGTTCATCCGTAAGAGGAGCTCTGCTGGCGTTGCGGTGAACAACTTTGTTCGCAATATTCTGAGCTGTGTAGGTGCCATTGTTACGGCTATGTGGATTGATGCCATTGACGTGGGCTGGGTTATGACGATTCTCTGCGTAGTCTGCATGATTGCCAGCTACATAGGAATCTGGACATTACGAAAGAATGGTATAAAGTGGAGAGTAAAGTTGAATGAGGCAGTTGAGAAGATGTAATCGCTTCAAGGGTCTATATAGAACAAGTATATATCTATCGCATCATATGGAGACAACCTTATACACCCCTACGCCATAGCTGCTCGTATAGATTGATCGCATCACACCAAATCCACCAGATACTCGATCTGAGAGATTGGTCGAGGCAACGTGTACAGTACACTCAAGGCTCATGCTTTCCCACCAAATAGCTTCCCCAACGCATCAACACCGACATTCCCTCCGCTAAACACCAATCCCAGATCCCAACCACCCTCACCCGCCTCTTCCTCTACCATCTCGCGAAACTCCTCGTCATACAACGCCACCGCAAGCGGCACACAAGCGCTCGGCTCAACCACCATCTTGAACCTCTCAAACACGAGCCTCATCGCAGCCAGAATCTCCTCTTCCGTCACACTGTACATGCCCCCCACCAGCCGCCGCTCGTAGATGATCTTCCAGGGGTACTCTCCAACGGGCGTGCGCAGGCCGTCGGCGACGGTCAGCGTCGACACTGACTCGACGCGTGTACCGGAAGCGTAGCCGCGCTTACCGTCGTCTGCACCCTCAAAGGAAGGTTCAGCGCCGAAGACGCGGATCGGGGTGCCTTCGCAGCTGAGAGCTACCCCGGAGAGCATACCGCCACCTCCACAAGGTGCCACGATGGCATCGAGTCCACCCGCTTCCTTGCTCTTCCGATCTGCAGAAACCTCATTATCCCGCCCCGTGACCTCCGCGCGAAACGACACGCCAGGTCCCTTGCCCGCCTTCATATCCGCGACCTGCTCTTGGAACTCCAGACCCATGGTGCCCTGTCCAAGTATGATGTCCGGGTGGTCGTACGGCGGGACGAGACGCGCACCCGTCTCGGCCATGACGGCGTCGGCGACGGCCTCGCGCTCCACGCTTGTGCTGCCACTGAAGATCACGTTTGCCCCGTAGCCTTGCGTAGCGGCGATCTTGGGAGGGGCCGAGATGGTGGGCATGACGATGTGGGCGGTGATGCCGCTCTCGCGGGCTGCGAGGGCGAGGGCCTGGGCGTGGTTCCCTGTCTGTGTCAGCCTGATGCTCTCACCTTGACCGGAAACATGCATTGCTTGGACACTCTCCAAACTACATAAACAAACAAACAAGCGACTAAACGTAGAGCTTACCAGAACTATGGGTAACAACGCCCTTCTCCTTCCCACCATTCTCGAGCCACCCCGGCTCCTGCTTCAACCTCTCAATGGCATGAAACGCCCCTCTGACCTTGAACGCGCCGATCCTCTGCAGATTCTCGCACTTGAACCACAATCTCAGCACGGGCTTCGCTGGAGTGCGACCCTCCCACCGCGTGCCCTTGAGCTCCTCGGCCGTGCGAGGCGTGGAGGCCAGTTCGGTGAGCGTGCGGTTGGTCAGGACCGGCGTGTAGTGGACGTGGGGCTTCACGAGCTTGTGTGCTGCGATGACGGAGTCCCGCGCGAGAGGGAGGGTGGTGGATATATCTGCCATTGCGATGAAGACAGAGCAAGTTCCGGCGACTTGAGCTGGTTGTGTGAGTGAGTGGGTGGGTGATTGAGCAAAAGTGGCGATGGGGTTGTGTAAGTTGAGGGGCATCGATGTCGAAGAATGGCCGCAACCGGGGTGGAACCGATAGCGACTTGCCTCTTTAAGTAAACACCTTAACTTTAGACTAATAGATAGCTTCTGCATCGCGCAAGGATGCGACTAAAGCTGATAGATTCCATACGTCTTCGGTGAGGGCTGTATGCATAGACGAGAAGAGAAGAGTGAGCCACGAATCACACAGAGTTGATGGAGGCTTTGGAGGCTTCAGAGCGGTGGTGCAAATAAGAACATTTTGGTATTTAGTGAGCCACATTGAAAACTTTTTGAACAGAGCCCAGATCACGCAAGATACTAGGAATAATAGTACAACGCGCAAGTTGCTGGTGATTTCCAAGCCCGTCCAGTCCCCCTCCGGTATATCAACGCCAATCCATCGCTTACTTCTGGTTCTCAGGTCGGAGACCGCTAGAAGAAGGAAAATGTTAGCACGGATTCCGCCATCAATGTTACAGTGAGGGTATGTATGAAACTTACCGGACAGCCTTGCCGGCGCGCCAGATCTCCAGGTTGCGGATCTCCTCAAGCTCAACCTCGTACTTTTCCCGGTAGTCCTTCTGGCTGTTGTACTCGAGCGATCGCTTCGTCTCAGAGCCATCCTTGACGGAGTCGTAGAGGTTGTTGAAGACGGGCTTGAGGGCGTCCTTGAACTTGGGGGTCCAGTCAATGGCACCGCGGCGGGCGGTGGTGGAGCAGGCCTCGAACATCCAGTCCATGCCGTAACCACCAATGAGGGGGTACAGAGACTGGGTAGCCTCCTCGACGGTCTCGTTGAAAGCCTCGCTGGGGCTGTGGCCGCGCTCGCGGAGGACCTCGTACTGAGCGAGGAACATACCGTGGATACCACCCATCAGGCAGCCACGCTCACCGTAGAGGTCGGAGTAGACCTCCTTCTCAAAGGTGGTCTTGTAGAGGTAGCCGGAGCCGATGGCGACACCAAGGGCGACAGCCTTCTCCTCGGCCTTACCAGTAACGTCCTGGTAGACGGCGAAGGAGGAGTTGATACCGCGGCCCTCACGGAAGAGAGATCGGACGGTTCGGCCAGAGCCCTTGGGAGCGCAGAGGATGACGTCGATGTCGGTGGGGACCTCAACCTTGGTGAGATCCTTGAAGACGGGGGAGAAACCGTGCGAGAAGTACAGGGTCTAAATTGTCAGAAAAGAGAGCCTTTGGAGTCGGAGATGGATAAGTTCTTACCTTGCCCTTGACGAGCTGGGGCTTGATAGCGGGCCACGTCTCAGACTGAGCGGCATCACTGAGGAGGTTCATGATGATGGTACCGCGGGAGATGGCCTCGTCAACATCGAACAGGTTCTTGCCGGCGACCCAGCCATCCTGCTCAGCGTCCTTCCAGGACTTGCCGCTCTTTCGGACACCAATAATGACGTTGAGGCCGTTGTCACGGAGGTTCAGGCCCTGGCCGTGGCCCTGGGAGCCGTAACCAATAAGAGCCAGAGTGTCGTTCTTGAAGTAGTCCTGGGGCCATTGTCAGCTCTGGACGCAATGAACTGCTGTCTTAAAGAATTTTAGTGACTCACAAGGAGCTTCTCCTGAGGCCAGTCGGCACGCTCTATACATCCGAGTTAGCAATGCAATCAAGCTACCACGTCGTCGCGAAAGCTACTGCTCCCAATGACGCCAGTGATGCAAAGGGAGAACGCAGAGGGCTTACCGTAGACATCCTCCTTGTGGCCAGCGAAGTCAACGGTCTTCACGCCGCGAACCTGCTGCTGGGCAATGCCGACGGCAGGGCGAGCGACGGCAGCCGCGCGGACAGCGCTGCGAGCAGCAGCGACAAAGGTGCGCTGCTGGACGCGAGGGGCCGAGGCCAATTGGCGGGCGACGGGAGCGCGCAGGGTCTTGGAGAAGGTTCGCGAGGCCATTGTGACTGTGCTGGAAGGGATGAAGATGGGAGAAAGTTCTGAGGGAAGGATGGAAGAGGAAAAAGAGGGTTTGTATCGGGCGGCGCTTGTTGGTGGTGGTAGTCGGCGGTAGTGGAAGGGCTAATTTTTCTGACTGAGGACGTACACAAGCCAGACGGCCACCGATCTCGGCCGGCTTTCTTGTTCTGGCCCAGAGCTCGTCTCCACGGCTTGATCTGGGGGCAGGTACGTAGCTGGGCACTGTATTTAGTGGGTATCGAAGACGGGGAGCAAGCGCACGGAACCGCCTGAAGTCCAAGTACTGGATACCTAGGAATTGGCAAGACAAGAAAGGTGTAGCTCCCCCTCCCCTGTGCAGACCAAGGATGACCATCTCGCAGGGCACCGGGGCCTGAGTCAGCCCCAAATTCCTCCACTGGTGGTGAGTCTCACCGGGCGATCTCGCTCTCCAACCTCTCATCCGCGCCTGTTTCGTCAGCAGCTTAGACTACCTCTAGCCTAGTACACTTACCCTGTATCTCAAGGGTTTCCTGAAGGACTTATGACTCGGCATATTGTTTATCATTATGTCGTTATGAGATTTCTCCGTGTCAACTATCGGCTATCTTGTTGGAAGCCAAGACTGCACAGCCGCGAGTGATTTCAGCGGCGGTTGTCACCATGTCTCATACAATTGTCAATGACGTCCTAAGCTTCACGGTGAATCAACGGCCGAATGTCGGTGAACACCCACCGCAATCGGAAGACCTAGGTACTTTGCTTCAGGAGCTTCCCCAGCCAACCACAACAAGCTACCGAGACTCGAGTGCTATGGGATATGTCTCTTCACCATCTAAACTCCATATTTCAACTTTATTTGTCCCTAAGCGTCCCCTTCCTCCCCTTACCAAAAAAGAGCAATGCCTGGCTTAATCATAAACTCGTAAAGACAACCAAGCGACGCTGCTAACCCTAAACTCTGCTGCTCGCCGTTTGATAGATCCTGCCCGTCGCCTCGCCCCCGACGGATCTTCTCAGCTTCCTCAGAAGCATCAACGCCCATGCGTCTTTGTTCAAACAAGCCATCTTTTCCGATGCATCAACTTCTGCCTATGCTATATAAAACCTTACTTTGACACGCGGTCGTATGAGGTACCCTTTACGACTCCGCCGCTCATTGACGCCCGTACGTTGCGCTTGAATCCCTCGCGGTTGTTTCGCAAATCTTCGGCCGCTTCCTTGTTGAGAGGATCGGAGGCATTAGGTTCAAGGAAGAGAAACTGTAACAGGTTAGTTCAGTCCAGTCGCATTGAATGCGTTCAGGCATGGGTCGTCCTGCTCCAGATAGAACAGAACAGTTCCGGGGGTGTAGGAGAGCCCCGTTAACCCACGGCAGTGGACTTCATACCTGTAATCCCACAATCACAGCGTTCAAGTTCAGCACCGGCTTCCAGTCCTCCCGCAGAATGTTTAGGCACACCTTGCCCTCGAGATCGATGTTAGGGTGGTAGATCTTCTCCCGACACTGCACTTTGGGCGGCTCGTGTGGGAAGTTCTGGTTGATGGCAAAGTCAAATGTAAAGCGGCCGGCTTTGTACATGCCCTCATCAGGCTCGATCGTGAGAACAAAGTTAAGGATATCGTCAGGGTTAGGAAATTCGGTCTTCATCGTCGACCCGAGAGAGAGTTCTGAAAGATCTGTTGAAAACGCATGAGGATGTCAGTCAACCCTTCGTAGAGTGAGTAGTAACTTGCGCGGGCTGTAAGCTTGCTTTTATGGAGTAAAGTAACGTACCCTTCTGCACTCGGAGCTGTGCTGCTGTGACCTTCTTCTTCTTGCCACCCGCAGCCTGACCCTCCGCGTTCTCAGCATCCTTCTGCTCCTTCTTCTGTAGCAACAGTCAGTTCCCAAACCCAATGTGCCCAAGAAATACAACAGTTCGCACAGACGTACCATCGACCAGATCTTCAACATCTTGAGGTGGGGGTTGCCCAAGGTGGGCTTTGTCGGGCTCGATCAAGTTCTGGGCGGAGGGTAGGAGCAGGTGCTACGCAACGAGATGCGCAGAAAAAATGTCGCGGAGGAGGAGGGCTGCTTGTGTGGAAACAAACGAGAGCTGTGCCGCTTCGTTGTATTGGTTATTAAGTTCTGTAAGGCGACAGGTGGAAGTTACCTGCGAGCACGGTTGCAGGCTTGATCAAAAAGGCGATGATGCTAGATAGATAAGATCCAGCTACGGAGTACAGAATAACGTGAGGTTAGCACCGGACTCCTACAACGCCGAAGTTTATGCGCCACGTTTTAGCCAGCGTGTGGCACCCCTGGAAATATGGTTGCTTCCAGATCTACGAGATAATAATGCAGAAACAAAGTCGTAACGTACGCAGTCAAATCTCAATCTTATTGCACAAATTCTCCTTGCCATATTGAACGCAAGCCAGCTCCCATATTTGACAACTCATCTTCCCGGGGACCCCAAAGTTCGATCCGTCAGCAATGGTTTCCAATCTCAGGGGCACAACCCTCAAATGCACTCTTTTGAATAATCAACCCTCCAGTAATACAAAGCCCGAGGATAAGAAAGACGTCACAATAGAACCGAGGTACCCAATACTGGGCCATGCTTATTTACTATTGATATCCACGATTTGTGAGCATACTGTCTCAATGCTTTCCTGATCACCAAGCATGCTTTGCATGTAAACTTAGCGCCTAGAGAAGCAGCACATGAGACCAGTCTTGCCCATGAACCACAGGAATCCAATGAAACGGACAATCGAGAGTACGGCCGTGGCATACAGAAGGAATTTGAAGTAGTTGGCAGTTCGGTTCGAGGCAGTTCCCTATTTGTAGTTAGCATCCACTTCGGAGTATCCGATCTTATTTGAGCACTTACGCCAATACCGATAGAGTCAAAGTTGTCGCTTGTAATGACAATGATGAGGACAATGTTGCAGAAGAGCCAGAGGACGACGAGACCAGTTCGGAAAGACTTGTACGAATCTTCGACATCCTTCTTCTCGATCTCTTCCTCAAAGTCGAAGGGGGCAAGGGCGCGTCGCACCGTCGCCTCAAACTGACTATCGATGTCTTCTTGCTCCTTCTCGACTTCTTCAACCACAACCTCGTTCTTCTCGCCCTTTTGAATATTGGCAGAAGGTAAGGCTTCGGCCTTGTCCGAGCCCTTAGTACCCCATGAAACATCATGCCAGTTGTTGAAGGCGTATACCATTAGGACGTTGATGTAGGTAGAGTTCAGAACAAGGTAGTGAGGGAAAGAGTGGAACATGTGCCATGGGTCCAGGTAGATGAATGAGGCAAGGTAGTTAAGACCGTAGATAGTGATCAGAGCGATGATAATAACACCGGCGGCACCTGAGCCGCTAAAGAAACTGCGGACGAAGTCCTCGCCTGAATCGAACGAGATCTGGTCTCCGATAGGGGTGTCAAAAGCGCGAACAACAAGATAGGCAGAGAGTACCAGGATATAGCCCTGAATAAGAGCGAATACCATGAATGAGGCAATGTAGGTGAATTGCGCGCCCTTGGGCCTGTTACCCAAAGCAAGGATGAACTGAAGAATAACGAATCCCAGATAGATGTATTTCAGGATAGAGTTGACAATTGGTGTTGCGCGATCACCAAATGGCCAGCCGTGTTGCTTCGAGACAATATTGGGGTTACCGACAAGGTCCATGATAACAGTAGTTGTGAGGTAGTAAGATCCCAGGGATAACCAGGTGAAGAGCAAGTTGAGGATATTGTAAATGAGCTGAATGTGAAGGAAGATCATGCGGATGAAGTTGTGTCCACTCTTGTACATCCGACTAAAGTGCATGAGGGAGTAGAGCGATGCAGCGAATGAGCCGTTGAGCCATCGTCGACGCTGACTGATGAATTCAGCAGCACCTTCAGGCACATCAGTCTCACCCTTGGCAGCCTTGATATAGCTCAGATGCCATTTCTGACCTGCCTTTGCAACGAGCTCGAAACACAAAATTCGATCCTCGGCCAAGAACATGTTCTTCTTGAAGATATTCATGCCGTCGATACCCTTCTTTCCTAGCTGCGCAGACAAGGTGTGATCACCATGGAAGTACTGCTCCAACGGACGGCCCATGATGGCGCGGAATCGATACGCTGAGAAAGCACCCGGCAACACACTGACATACCCGAAAGCACTCTCCAGAGGCTTATCCAAGATATTTGAGATTTTGTACTCGAAGTTCTGAACAGCGACGAGGGGGTTGAACAGCTTCATACCACCCTTACCCAACATAGCGTGAATTTCACCACAGGCACCACCGAGGTCCTTGTCGTTGTAAAAACCCTCCCATAGGGCGAGCAAAGACCGAGGGCTGGGCTTAGTACCAGCATCGATAAGAATGCAGACCTCGGGGTTCAGGATTCGGCCAAAAGCATTGAACAACCAACGATGCGAATTGATCTTCTTGGTGTTCTTCTGCTTCAAACAGAAAATCATCTGTACGGGAGGGAGGTTCTGGGGGCTATCGTCAGTGGGTCGGATGAGCTGCTGGTTTGGCGTAACAGATAGCTGAGTCGTGTATTCGAAAATGTGGGCAACTGTCTCCTTTCCGTTTACATCCTTTTTGACAACACCATCCTGGAAGACACCAATCGTGGCCAGGACATCCAGCGTATTCTTGTCGGCCTTCTCAAGACCATCGAAGACGAAGCAGACAACGATCTTCTGCCAAGCTGGTCCGCCCTTGTTCCAGAAAGTAGACTTCTTCAGGTTCACGATATCTCGGATATTCTGCATCACACCGTGAAGAGTTCGGGCCAGCAGAACCTTATCTTCGTTATAGTACGTGATGGCAATCAGCAGTTCCGTGTGTCGGTTGTACATACGAGGTCGCAAGTCGTAGCCGTTCTTCAGAGTAAAGTCGGTAGGATCGCAAGTGGCGGCTGTGTAACGCATCTTGACGAACTCCTCGTTGCCACCTTCGACGTCGCGGTACTGAGGCTGAATGGCATTCTTGATAGCACTGGGGACCGGGTAGTCAATACTCAGGACGGAGCCCTGGACCAGCTTGACCTTTCGGGTGTTGTAACGCTTCAAACCGCCACCATTGCCGGGGCCAGCTGCCTGTTGCTGTCGCGCAACCCAAGCTTCCTCGGGGTCGAAGGCGGAGTCAGGGCGAGAGAGGGGATCCTGGGCGTAGCCGCCAAAGCCGCCAGCATCACTGAAGCCCGAACCAGTGGTGGGAAGCTGCGACGCATTGGGAGCGTAGGACTCTGTGAGACTATAGGCGGAGACGGGACGCTCAGGGGGAGTGCGAGATCCGAGGCGGTCGGGCTCGTACCCTGAGTTCAAGAGGTGTCGGCCAGCTTCTTCATCATTCTCCTGTCCAGGGAGATTGTACTATTTGACGAACAAGTCAGCAAAGAGAAGAAGGGGAGACAAGGTTCCCTCGCCGCCGGCGAGAGCAGCAACGCATTGATATACTCACAGCTGAACCACTTACGGGGAGGTCCTGCAGCTGGTGTCCTCCCCCGTACTCGTTGCTATGGCCATTGTAAGCCATGATGCTTCGTGGATGCTAGAAAACCTCGACAGCAGCGCACTGTCGGAAGCAGATGATATTCTTTGGTGAGGCTTTCGTGAGGGGATGCTGACGGGTAGCCTTTCAGGTTGCGGGCAGGAAGCTAAGCTGGAACGGATGAAGCAGAAAATAGCCAATGGCAATCACGGGTGCGCCAGCGGTCGGTCAGCGAGCTCAAGCGCGCAGAGCCGTGAAGCGTTACGGAAAAGAGGCACCAGCCTCGGAATGAAGGATGATAGTTGGGTCAAAGAGGGAGGAAACCCAGCGGTAGGAGATAAGAATCAAGAAGAGTACTGGGCAGAGCACAGCACAAAGGCAGAGGTGAAGAGAAAATGTTTTGATGTAGGAACAGATCTCCAGTGCCCTGGTTGTTGCATCCTGAGCGTTGGAGCCCTGCTTAGAATGCTAAGAATAGGGGACTGCGCACTAATTGCTGAGCCACTCCACCGAGCCCCTAAGCTTGGCAGTTGGGGGGGACGATCTCTCCCCTGCTTCCCGCCTTCGAGCTGTCGTGTCTAAACCTACTAAAGGAGGTACCCACACGAACCCGAAAAATCGTCACTCTGCAGTGAAATTATATCTCACCATCAACAGCTTCAGTTGCTTCGGGTCAGACTCTGCGTTCTCAGCCACGCTCTGGCGGCACTCGGGCTCATGGATGTAGTGAATGGATGGTCCAGCTGGGGAATATAAGCCCCTGGTTCCGTGCAGCCTTCTACAGGTTCAGGTGCGCTTTCTCTAAGGTACAGGCTCCTCCAAGCTCGCTCCAGCTGCCAACGGAAGCTTGGACACACACCCGCCACGCGCGACTATTGTCCGGTTACCGCCACCCACTTTTAAATACGACAACTTGATAAGTACTAATAGATGGCCTTCGAGTATTCGAATTCCAAGAATACCAAGAGAATGAAGATCTACAATCGGTAACGTAGAAAAATTCCGATGAATGTTCCGGTGTTGCAAGACCAAGCGCGATACGAGGTCAATGGACTCCAGAGAAATAGGGAAACAAGAGAAGGGGTGAAGAAACCCCCAGACCTTATTAAATCATCGTCCTCATCCAGAATCCCCAGTTCCCCACTGACCCAGAACGAATGGCGGTGATTAATTTCCCACTCCCGCACACTTCACAGCTCAGAACAGGAGGAGCCAGCGATCAAACACCATAGATTACCCGCAGTCAGCGCCTCGGCGACCACAACACCTCCTTATTCGATACCAGCCGCTGGAGCTGGAGCGCCTCGTTTGTCAATGTCGGTCAGAGTGGTTGGGGCTGACGCCGATTCGGACCACCGGCATGCTCAGTCAGACTGTCGGGTAAGGAGTAAGAGGCGCGAACAAGGCTTCGCCTCGACATCAATCTGTTCCATCATCCACCGTCAGAATTTCGCCTGAAGACTGCTGCTCAAGCAGGAGCAGCAGTTTCCTTCGTAACAACCCCCTAATTCATCGTTGGTTGCGCGACTGCGCCAGTCTGCTTTAGCTCGCACTCCGAAACGCGGCTAGAGCATGCAGATTCTGCCGCGCCGCTCCAGAAATTGTAAGATTGGCCTTCATTTCAATCTAGAGGGATGAGGTGGGCGGACAGGGGCTGAAATTCTGACTGGACGAACTGGGGCGCAGACAAATTAGACCGGACCACTCAACGTCTTGACTTGTTTATTGGACAGATGAGAAACCCCTCTGGGATGGATCTCAGGAGTTAGCTGGCTTTGATTATTCTACCCAGTTTCAGTATCATCTTTGTCTCTCTTTCGGTGGTCTACCCGAGACAGAAGCAAAGACCCCGCCGACTTTTGCCTGGAAGCTCGATGAGACTACAAAGGGCAGCTGCACGACATATTTAAGCACATGATGACCCGGCTGAACCAATACAAGCTGTGTTGATAACGTTACTGCTTAGATCATGGTGAACTTGGCGACTTATATTGACAGCGGCGTTGAGCTAGTAAACGTCGAGGTCGAGGAGACTACGAATGTTATCTCGAGAAATATTATATGTAGTAGGGTTAATTCAGCCTTCACTACATCTGTAAGTAAGATGCACATGCCTGGCCGAAAAAGATCTTTAAATAAAGTATAGTATCCCATAGCGTTGCAAAGTCTCCGGTAGAGGTTGATTCCCCTCGTGGAAAGTGTGGGGCTGCAAAGAATCACTGAAGGAGAGAGAATTGTCAGCCCTATCGAGGTTCATCTGATAACCTATCTCTACTCCGTAGATGTCTGGACTCGAGAAGCATCTAGCAAGAGGACGTGGTTCGTATTGGGTAATGAAAAGACTCTCAGGCAAAGTATGTTGTTGAGTCGGCAAAGGAAAATAAACAAACAGAACCTAACAGGATATTCAATGGGTTTTCAGTTCCTCATCGGGTGTCAGCTAAGAGGCAAACTGAGACTTGCTACAGATTGAAGCGTGATCTCAAGGTGCCGCAGGCTCAACATACATATTTAAACACGACTATGTGCCTCTTGCTGACGAGATAGAGAAGATACGGCAGGCCTCAAAGAAGATGGGTAGAATGGATTCCTGATTGGTGAACACCGTTAAATTGGCATCCAGCAGCCCGTAGCCGGCACAGGCAAGCTGCAGAACCGCGGACATAACCGTTCAGCAGGAAGTCTTCTTTTGCCCTCTTCCTCTACGTACTTAGTGTCCTCTGCAAAACAATTGCTCATTCTCATAATAGCCAGCCATGCTGTGGTATGCGTCTGAAGAGCGCGGCGTGAAGACTAGATTATCATCGTAGTCTAGAATAGAAAATGGCGTGCACACGCAAGCTTGCTCAGTGGACGCGCGTAGGCAAAGTCTTTGTGCTGTGCCAAAGAGCGACGACATGCAAAGCAAACTGGCGCCACAAGTTGTACCGTGTACCTCCCATCAGGGGAATGAAGGAACTCCGTGGTAGATAAGGAGAGGACGATGACCAGGCTCGCGATGCTGGTTGGTTCATAGCGCAATGATTTACCATGTATCAGGTACTGGGCCGCATGGCTTCCGTGTCTGCCCCTGGCCACTGTTTCTGCTGCTCAAATCTTGCTTGCGTGCCTCTCAGGTTTCGGTTAGAGAAGTCATGGGATAAAGTCCTTGCCCGCAGAAGAGCAGACTTCTCTACGAGTCAGAGGGCAACGGCCAATCTTGCAGATACAGTAATAGCTGTCGGATGAAGACATCTCATGCCTGCTGTGAGATCCTTTGTCCTTTCCCACCTGAAGCCATCGGATCTGCAACTACTTGGACGTCTCACTAACGCTACGGTACTCCGTGCACGGCTCTAGCAGTAGTTACTGGCGGCCTCGTTGACCTTAGGTACCCGTGCTGCCGTGATTGCGCGGGTTACACCGTGTGCGAAGCGTGGAAGTAGGGGTATCGGTGGCTTTGCTACAGGGGCATAGGAGCCCATTGTCGCGCTGCTCTAGACTCGATCAGACCCTAGCGCCGCTTCTCTTCCAATCGCCACTCAGCCTTCGCCCACTTGCGAGTTGTCCTGTTGTGCCTCGTGCATAGTGCCAGGGGACAGAGGCTGCTCCGCAACCTTCCCTGTGGCCGGCCCTCCGAACTCTCTTGACCTCGTCTCTTGCTCTTTCATCCTCCATTCAGCTTGCGCAGCCTGAACCGTCTAACATCGACTCGTCAACTAACCTCACGACTCCCCACGAAGCGCTCGAATCCGTTCTTTGCTTCGTTCATTCTGCTACCCTGCTTGGGAAAAAAGAAGCCGCCTGGTCGATGATGTTATTTATTGGCTGTTAAGGTCTATTTTCTTCTCTGAGCTAGTCTCCGAAGCCACTCGTTCTCCCACTCTTCTTCGCTTTCACGACTCCGACGTAAGCTCACTTACGATCTCACCATATCATAACAATATACCGAGATCCCCAGGCGCCGACAATCCTACGAGTTGCATTCATTGTTCTTCGCTACATTCATTTTCCCCCCCACCGTAAACTGCTGTGAACTCGACCAGCGTTAAACACGACGACACCAGCCCCATCATCATTTAAAGCTTATCGATCATCCAAGTGATCGACATACGCATCGATATCTCAACCGCATCATCTACCCACTCGTTCTTCAATCTTTGTTTTATCTTTATATCTTTCGAGCTCAATTCCATCAATATGGAAGGGGCACACATGTTCTACGCAAGGGACTTGGACGAGCTGAGTCGAGGTAGGACAGCGAGGCACCCTCTGCTCCGGTACAGCGAAAACTAACTCTCGAAATAGCGCTGCAACTTGTTCCTCGTGACTCTGGATGCGTCAAGTGTGACAGTTCCAAGGAGCTTGAATGTCCCAAGTGCGGCAAGGGAGAGGACTGTCAGTTCACAGTTCCCATCAACTGCGGGCAATGCCCAAAGTCAGTATGCATGCCTGGAGCGGGTGGCGGCTCCGGTGGTGGTGATAGTGGCCCAAGCATCGGTGGGATCGTGGGAGGCGTTGTCGGAGGTATTGCTGCGATAGCCATTCTCACTTATCTAGTCTGGCGGTTCCTCATCAAGCCCAAGAGGTCACAGCAGCCTTACTACGATGCCGATGCGGGCACTGTTCAAGGCTCTGAGAAGGACGCTGCATCGAGAGGCATTCGTCCGCCTTCGACGCACACCGTCCACTCCATTGCTTCCACGGTCCTCACTCGGGCATCCAACATCATTCAGATCGCCTACATTCCTGGCGTCACCAACCGAGCGACCCCTACGTCGCCCTCGCTTGTACCTCCTGTCCCGCCAATTCCCATGCAGCACGCTCAAGGCTTAGGAAACACCGACCAGCACTTCTTCGTCCCCGGCGACCTACGAGACTCGACCTACTCAGGCTTATCTGGCTACTCGGACCGTACCTCGTTCGCTCGTACTTCCTATGCTCCTCGATCGAGCGTTGCTTCAACTATATACGGCAAGCAAGCCCAAGTCCTGTCTCCGGCTCAAACCGGAATGCGCGCCAAGCCGACCATGGTCAGCGTCAAGTCTGTTGGAAACACCACTGCCGACAGCATCGCTCCTCCGGTTCCTAACATCGACTTTGGCAAATTCGGCGGAGGCCGACCCAAGAGCGGAGCGAGTGCTTTCAGCGTCGGTTCGACCTTTCTTAACAGTGCCAACACTGCCACACCAGCCAGGGCTCAAATGGTCAAGGTTGGTGGTCTGAAGAAGATTGAGATTGGTTCCAACAAGTCTGATGTGAGCTCAACGACAACAACGTTGACTGGCGATACACGGCTTACCACACCAAATGGAAGCACCGAGAAAGACTCGGGTGCTCGCTTCGTTACTGAGGGATCCCCCACGAGTGATCAAGGACCGTTTTCTGATCCTCCTGGCCGAGCGACCCCGCAAAAGCCATTTAACGCCCCGGCTCTAGGAGCTGTCATTGAAGACGCAGACGGCGAATCAGAACGGGCGTCGGTGCGAGCTCCATCTCATCGACGGGATAGCAGTCCTTTTGGTGACCAGCACGCGACTATGGAGTGATGAAACTCACCATACCATATATACACCTCCTCAAACTTGAAGACGTCACGAACTCGGAGCATGTTTGGGAACCATATGCTCATTGCTTATCAATTTCATCTACTTATATTCCTTCTCTTGTTACTTTTTGGATAGATGAACCCGGGCTTGGATATCGGGATTGGGGTTAGATTTATTGTCAGCGACGAAAACCTCTGTGCGTATGGAATGTCGGGCGTCTTGGCGAGCACCGCGGGAAACGGCACGAAGCTAGGCGGCAGATTTGCCTCTTGGAAATTATGTAAATGTGTCACAATTAACCGATTTGCTAAACTGGGTGGGTTACGTTCGATGGGACTGATTGTATATTTTCGAGTCTTGGCTATTGACGATTCGTACAAGACTTTTCTTCTCTGCTGACCTTGCCGGCCGCAAATCATCAACAGGGGTCAAGCCAGATACCGATCAAACGTCGACGTTTCAAGGGCCTCTCTGCTGTCTGTGCAGTGAAAAAAAGGACTCGAATGGACCGGGTAGTTTCCGAGGTCTGGTCGAGGGGTTCGTTCTCCTGGTGAAACAGATCGACAGCCCGCGATGCCGGTGCGAGGGTTTCCGAGTCATGAGGGGCCGGTGTGTGCCAGCTCACCTCGATGCTCAGAGTGATCTACCAACTGCAATGTGTTCATTCTACGCGTGAGATGCTCGTCCCTATTTGCGCTGTCTATAGCTGGTGATAACTTGAGTTTCGGGATTTTGAGGTGAAGGTGGCGCGAGACTTTGGACTTGAAACATGACAGCGTATAGGCATAGACGTACGTGCACGTTCACGAAGAGCCCGCAGGGTCTACCTCGCCAGAGCAGATTCCGAGGTCTCGATCATGGCGTATATGGTATGTCAGAGGAGAGGTGTAGTCGAAGAGGGTGTGTATGCGGGTCTCCTGTTGCGGTGATGTCGGAGACGGTTATGTACCGGTGGACCGTACCGGGCTGTACCGGACCATACTGGTACGAGGACATGGAGACTGCGTATCGTGTTGCAAGTATTCTCTTCATCGCCGAAAGGTAGTATGTAAGTTAGCACGCACATCTGACGAACCTCACGTCGTTGCACTGTGACAGGGAGCTAGTGCATTGCACAAAACATGACCATGGATGATCTCTCACCATCATCATGTGATTTGTTCCCAACGCAGGACATAGCATTAGAAGATGAAAGATAGAAGATAAAAAGCCCCCTAAAGCAGCCGTTGAAGATCCCTCGGAGCACCTTGTGGAGCTTGTCTCGCCAGAGAAGAGCACACATGGGATGGGACCCGCTGGCTCGTTTTATTACAGTATCTAACTTGGAGTGCTGTAGTCTTCTTGTACTGTAGTCGGCTGTGAAGAGTAATGAGATGCGACGATCCCTTCCCCCCTCCTCGCCTACTGTTACCACCGGGGTCCTACGCTTTGCTGCGCAAGTTCGTCGCAACGCTACTTAATCTCCGTGGCGCTTCATGAGGTTCCCGGGGGACCGAGGAGCGTAGATGAAGTACTTTCATTGCCAACCCACCCTCCACTAGACTGGAAGGGCCTGTCGCCTGCGGCTTTGGCCAGGAACTGTGTCCTGAATAGCAAAAGTAACGTGAGGTAGCTGGCTGACGTACAGGCCTTGACGACGGTCGTGGACGAGCTCCCCTTTTCTGCCGTGTGTCCCGTTAAAAAGCCGCATAGCTAGCTTACACTAGTCGTCTAGTCTAGTAGACTGACTGCCGAGGGAACGAACCATTATGGCTTCGGTGCAGGCTTCCTTCTCAGGGTTGATGCTCATCTACTCTACTCTATCTAGTATTTGTAGTCGGTCAGTCTATCTAGACTAGTCGGCCCTAGAAGAAGGTGGTCGCAACTTGACAGTCCCACTGGACCATCTGTCTATCTACAGTATCTTCCTATCTATACGTCTAGAACTAAGTCAGTAGTCTACCACCTATCTACACCGTACAGCAGGCTACGACGTAGCAGTAGCCGTAGATAGAATAGAAGACGAGTAAGTCAGCTGTCCGCTTCGAGTAATTGTACCGACTCCTCCTCCATAGGTGCACTGCAGGTACGAGCCTGGAGAGTCGAGAATTGGTGTCAAGATCAGACATGTCATTGTGACCACGAGAAATCTCCAAACAAGACAGTCGACCTCTCTCTCTCCTCTCTCCTCTTTCCACCTCAACCCGCTGATTGTTGTGTGGATTCGTTCACCTCCTCACATCACATCACATCACATCACACCCTCTCCTCACCTCACCTCCATACTAGGTCACCCCCGAATACATGTTTTAGTTTAGTTTCTTCTTTCTTTTAAGCTTAATAGTATATACCAGATTCAGGGATCCATGTTTGCCAAGCTCGAGAGAGAAGCAAGGACTAACCTATTCGACCCTCCCTACTAGACTACGTTCGAGTGGCGGCGGATGATGATGCCCTGCACGAAAACGGGAATCTGCTCCTCTGACCCACCCACCCACGCCATCGTCTCTCCGACCTTCTCACCCTAGCCCCATCAGCCACGTTTACTGTAACTTATCTTGACTTCTCCAGGACGTCCTTTCCCGGTTTACCCCATGGGCAAGGCTCTGATGGCTTTCCCTTTCGGCCCTTCCACGTGGTCCAGCTCCTTTCGTCTTCTTTTCTGGGGGCTCATCGAATCAAGGAGCGAAAGGTGAGTGACCGTGCTGGGGGAATGGCTGGCTGAGGCGCATCGTGGTTGAACTCGTTTTGAGTCATGGGTGTGAACCACCATTCGATGAAACGCGGTAGGGATACACTAACGGGGCGACTGGGGAGATTTCTAACCATGCTTGAATCCTGTACCTGTCCACGACGAAGCGACCACCCCTTCCTTGAGAGAACATGCCCCTATCACAGTTGCGCAAAGCATGCAGGCGCCATCTGGGGGCCGAGTCCATGTTCCTGTAGTGGTAGGGGATCTAGGGCAGTGGATGATATCCATGTTCTGTTCGCCGTGACGACGTGTAGCAAAATGGTCTAGAACTGGCCATGGGTTCGATTCTAATTACTAGCTTGGGGAATATGTGGACAAATAAGCCATCAACTACTCTGCTTCTTCTCCTCCTCCCCCCCCTCCTCCTCCTCCTCCACGGCGGCCGTTCTTCAAATTATGCTCAGATCCCATGCCGTCTCCACATCTTTCGCAGCAACGTTCCGTTCCGTTACGTTCAAGCACCCCAGACACCCTCGAGCAAGGGGCAAGGCCCGGGCGGGACGTTCCTCCAACATCTATACGTCACCCAGACGCCGGGCACCTCTTGCACACGAAACCTGTTCGACCAATGGTAATTCTCGTTGTTGATTCCTCCCAACATGTTAAAGCGCAAGAGACAAACATCTAGCCTTGAGGAAACAGGAGAGTTGGAAACTCTTATGTGATCCGACGAGGAGCCAGACGGAGAACGCCATCCGACTCCAGAAAACCAACCCCGTAGCTATCCACCAAAGCGGCGTGACGTGACGTGACGCGCATACCGAAGAAATCCACAAACTCAAGCGACGCCCATATCTTCCACGCAGATTAATTGGAAAATAGAAGTGTAAATGTCAAAAGGATACCTTGCGCCCCAACATGATGCCTCTTTTTGTTCGTACGCCATTCGCCGGTGCGGGGATTGGTCTGCTTTCGTTCGTCGTTCGATGCTGCGTCGTCATGTCACCCTCGGCCGTAGAGGTAAAGGTGCCATCTAGAAGAAAATAAATAAATAGAGTTGCAATTTGGGTCTTCCCTCCCATCTCTTTTATCGTCAAAATCAATCGTTGAGTCGTCAAGCCTTTCCACGACACTCGACGATTGCCCTCGGGTTGCCACCGGTTCATTTGCTGTATCCAAAGCCGATCCGGACACCATGCTCTCTCCCACGAAAGAATGCCAGGATCCACGCGTCCTCTAGTTCCACCTCGCATACGGTTGGTTTTGAGGTTTGACCCCCTCATAATACCGTACACTTGGACTTGCCCTTTTCATCCTTGGCTCTTCGGTGTCTGTGAGGGTCCCGTTCGCGGCCACCAGCGTCGCCATTACCTGTTCGGGATCGGCCGCCAGATCCGCCTTGAGGGCGGGTAGCCTGTTGTCTTTGCCGGCGTAGAATCCGCACTACATCGTAGAAAGCCTTCTCGACGTTGACACAGTTCTTGGCCGATGCCTCGACAAACTCGCAGCCTAGTTCGCGGGCCAGAGCGTGGCCCTCTTGCGTAGAGACTTCGCGCTCGGTGACTCGATCGCTCTTGTTGCCGACGAGCATGATGGGAACAGGGAGCTGTGGGTTGGAAGCCGAGATGGGGGTGCCCGGGTATGTAGGTGATGATGCGCATGATTCCTTTACTCGTTGAATTTGGTGGTGGAAGCGCTTGATGCGTGAGAATGATGAGCGGGATGAGATGCTGTAGACGAGGACGAATCCTTCGCCGTCGCGGATCCACTGGTCTCGCAATGCCGTATATTCTTCTTGTCCAGCCGTGTCGAGCACCTCGAGCATACATGGCTGGTCATCGATGACAACCTGCTTTCGGTATGAGTCCTCAATCGTGGGATCGTACTATATCGCGTGCTTGGTCAGCTCTCTGATATCTAGAAGGGTAAGATGTCGTGGAGACAGGCTGGACGGTCCAACTCACTGTTTCGACGAAATGCTGCAGGCAGAGCTGGATAGTGAGTGCGGTCTTTCCGACGCCACCATCTCCAAGCACCACCAGCTTATACAGCACCATTCGGCCGGCCATGATGACGGCAGCGGCTACCACAGCGGAAACGACGAGGGGATTCGGAAGAGTAGAAATATTAAGGTCGGAATGACCGAGAGAGAGAGGGGGTGGTTTTGGAGGGAAGGGGGGGGGGGGGGGGGGGTCCGAAAAGATGGCTCACGAGCGGCGGTGCTGAGGCGATTGGAATTGAGAGGATGGGTGGGAGGTAGTAAGTAATTAGAGCGAGGGCTCGAAGCGGCGAAACGGCGAAGAGGATGGCTTGCTGGAGTGTCACAGCTGAGTCCCAGTAGTGGCAGGGCGAATGTGTAGTTGATTCGAGTAGGCAGAGCGAGCAGTGAAGGGACAAGTCAGTCAGGTAAGCAAACAAGCTGAGCAGGGCTGAGCAGAGCAGAGCAGCAACCGGACGGATGCAAGAGTCGAAAGTGGCAGCTTTCAGTTGAGATGTTTGGTCTGAGTGGAGCTACGCCGCGAAGTTGGAAAGGGTGATGAGTTAGCAGTGGAGAAGTTTTGTCGCAGTGCTTTATTAGGCCTCCTTGTGCCTCTTTCTGCTAGGCTTTCCTAGGTACTAGTACCTAATGGGTATCAGAAGCTGCTGAATACTGGTACTGACGCTGGCACGGTCGGGTCTACTCCGTACTGTCGGGCGGGTCCGCTAGGTACTTCAGGCTGAAAGTAGCTGGGTCGGGGTGGGCTGGTGCACAAGTCCAGCTCAAAGTACTGCGAAATGTCACCCTTGGCTCTAGCGTCGGCTGAAAGGTACTGGTCAAGGTGGGGTTTTCTCAGGGAGAAATTCATGGCGCAGGCCATCAAGATACTTGCAATGCTCTGCTGAGCCGGGTACCTCTCCAGCGGGAGTCTTAGTAGGCTAGCACTTGACTTATTTCGTACAAAACCCAGGAGAACAAGGAAAGCGGCCAAGAACGAGTCCAGGGCATAAGCAGCACCTGTCACTTCATATTAAGGTAATGGCCACGCCGACCGGACTCGCGCACTGATGCATACGTACTCGCCGGCACAGACGTTTATATCGACAGCAAGAATAACAATGACGATAAGCGCGTTGGAGTGACGAGAGGAGTTCGATGCTCAATGCTCAATGCTCAATGCACAATGCTCAAGAAGGTTCGGCGAACGATATATACTATGCTATCTAACCCTAAGATGATCGAAGCGGACAAGCAGAAGAGCTACGAGCAAGCGGGCATCGGTACCCGGGGACAGAAAACAGAGCGGTCGACTGTTAGAGGAAACAACGACGGGTAATGACTAACTGTGCCTTGCTGGCTAATATCCTAGATAGAACAGGGTCACGGAACGGAGTCGAGCCCATGGATTGGAATACGAAATTCACTGGCAGAGTAAAAGTAGTTGGACGAGTTTGGTGGGTTTTGGTAGACCAGAGCTGGCTTAGCTCTCGGGTTCTTGGGACGCCGAGGGGGCGCAACCGATTGCACGATGGATCTCGAGACGGAGTTTTTGGCTCCTACGGCAAGTACCCGGAAACCCGGGACACGGCGACAAAACCCTAGAGTCCAAGTAACGTTAGCGCTGTACTGCACTGTATATAAGAGCAAGACTGATCTATCCATGGACCGACAGCGGTCACTAGCCCTACTCTCGGTACCATACTGTGATAGAAGGTCTTCAGAAGCTCATCGATGTTGGCAACGTGGTCGTAGCCAAAAGCGCGAGTGCCGCTACTAATGCTGAGCATGCTGTATAAACTCAGATGGGGCCGAGAAGCTACAGTAGCGTCAAGTTGCAGCTTCAAGAAGTCATCAGAGCTACTGACTTACTACACTATCTGACTGCTACTCTAAGAGGCTACGGTACTTACTGTTCGACATTGGACTTGATGCTAGCCAGCCTCCTCTTCATCGGCACGCTGAGCTGTTCCTTCCATCCTGATGAACCACCGTCCATCCTCACTTGCTGGCATGTGCCTTTTCTCTGGCCCACTAAACAGTACGTACTGTACTGTAAGTACTACTGTAGCTTCAGGGTACATCGTGCTTCCATTGTAAAATCTTTCCTTTTCTGCAACCTTTCACTAAAGCTGATGAACGCAGCAGCACTATATTCCCAGCGGAGGGATAACGCTTACGAAACTTGTCAGGCCGATCCGGCCTGGTCAACAGAATCAAGAGTTGCAGCGAAACATGGAGATGTCTCTTGAAAACGACGAGGGTCGAATCCCCCCCTGCAACGAGCGACGCATCGCTCGGAATACGAAGTACTTTCCTTGTGCTCCTTCATTTGGGCTGTCGAAGAGCTCCGTCGAGCATAGCAAATGAGGAGCGTGAGGCGCGTTCGTGTAATTATGCCATTTCTTCCTCGCCTGCTTGGACTCCTGGACTCCGACTTCAAAGCTTACAGGATCATGTCCGTCGATCCAGAAACGCGCTTAAGCACCACGAATCTTGCGCCCCGTTGAGTCATGCGTCCTGGTGGTTGATGATCGATGTTCGGGACTGAATTGGCGACCGAGCTCTGTATCGTGCAGCTCGCGTGCATCGCGTAGCCGCATCCGCATCCGCGAGCGTCTATATGGATCCCACCACTCGTGCTACCCATGCACAGCGGCTGCCCAGACGAGCCGGCCTCTCGGTTCATCATCCAACCGCTCACCCTTGACCACCTGCTTCTGGCTTGAGCGCTTCGTTGGGGAGGGGGGGCCGTTCCGACAAAGTATGATGTGTCTGACCGTTGATGAATGAGGTCAACCCCCCGCAACAGCAGACCTCATCACTAGTTGAATGATGATGAGCGCAGAGGACAGTTCTACTTGTTGCTACGAGTAGCATTATCCAACACTCGTTACCGTACGAACACGCCGCTCCGTACATACATAGTCCCATACTGGATGTGGTGTTGAACTCTGTTCGTTTTGCTCAGGTTGTCGGCGCCGCGGCAAGCCGCATGAGGTTGGGGCGAGCGAGCGAGCCCGGTTGGCCCCACTATCCGAGCTTCCTCGATATCGCAGCGACTCCAGTTGCTCTGGGACCTTGATCGTACATCAAGCATTTCGTCTACGGCGAGTCGCGCTCCGTGGATACGTGGATAGATTGGAGACCAACAAGGCAAGTTTCAAAAGGCTTCGGCCAACGGTGTCTGACATTGATATACGTAATGAAGTCGTTGCCCTAGTGTTCTCAAGGTCTAATAAAAGACTTCCCACTCTCGGGTCAAGCTTATTTGCCGTGGACACTCACTGGATTGCGCACCATCTGAGCAAGTGAGGATCGAAAGCATCCACAGCAGACCCTTCTTTCATTGCCGTGTTTCGGCCAAAGATCAAGCTGGGTGAGCAGTGTAGATTGAGGCACACACGAATAGTGCTACCAAAGTAGAAACAAGACTACTGAACTGCCGGTATATGGCGGTGAGTTAATGGCGAAGAACGAGCATATACATATACCATTATCATCATTCTTAAGAAGCAATCGTATACAGTCCTTCAGGTTCTTCCAGGTCGTAAGGTGACCTGTTAGTCGCGAGTGTGCGGGATGTTGGTCGGCGTTTAGCCTTGAGCCGTTGGACTATCCACGCGGAAGAAGAAGCCGGCCTATCCAAGCGATCGGGTGCTCCTTGAAAAACTAGTCCATCAGGGGTTATCCTCCATGTTAAACGTTATATGTCGGTGCCGTCGGGACAAGGTTGCATGACCGCTGCTCCAATCACCCCAGCAAGTATGGAGGAAACTGCATCAGTACTGCGGAGCGTAAGATGTGAGTTAGGTAACAGGAGCTGCGCCCCCTTACGCTCCAATCTTTATGTTACTCTGGCGGGTAGGAACCGACCCCTCGAGTGCTCTCGGTAGTCAATGATCAACAATACGTTAGCTAGGTTCTGTGCTCGTCTGGTTAAACAAATGTCCAGCAGCGGTTTGGCCTGGCTAGATTCCAGAACCACTTGCTACACGGAAGTTCTCCGGGATCGCACATGCAAACTATTTGTAATTCACTGCAGGTGCTTGCTTTTTCGTGATTGTACGATGAACGAAAGCAGTATGAGGATTGCTGGTGGTCAGAAACCTAGACCAGCTCGCGGCAGTCATGATTATAATATTCTAAAAGCAGCTTCTACCGCATAACTCGGTGCCTTCACGTTGTTCATGCAGACCATATGGCTTATACAATGTATAGGCAACGCAAAACAGACCTTGTTAGGTCTATCAAATCTCAGCCATGCATCGAGATCTTTCAATAAGATACACATCATATCAAGAAACTATCCCCGAACAACATATGCCCTCATCTGAAATCTACATACGTCTGAAGAAAGACACGCGCTATCACGGAAGTGACTCCCGGTATAGCTCCGTCCCTTGCGATGAATCATTCCTTGTCACGCTTCCATGCAGCTCTGAGAAGGCTTGCGTGTTTCAACGTCAAGTCCTATTTTGAGGTTGTAAATCGCGAAATGAGATTACGAATCCTCATAAATCCTTTACAACTACGATTTCTCGGGACTTAGGCGAGTTCTCTTAGTTTCCGAGCCACCGTAAAGAACCCTTCCTCCTTGTCCGTGACCCACAAGTCCACCCATTGCCTGGCCTGCCGATACCTTTCATCGTCGGGTGACCAGGCCTCCTCGCCAGGTCTCTCAACATAGATCGTTCTTAGGCCGTTGGAATGCGCCCCTTTCAGATCGTCGAGATGGGCGGCAACCATGGCTACCTCGCTTGGCTCGAGTCCCAGTTCGCGTACCGCACCCAAGTAGACGCGTGGATCCGGCTTGTAAGCCTTGAACGTCTCCCCGGAGAGCACCTTGTGGAAAGTCAGGTTCCCGAAGTCCATGAGATCCCTGACGAGTTGGACGTTGCCGTTGCTCAGGGTGCTCAGCGTGTGAGCCTCGGCTATTTCTTTCAGTCCCTCGGATGAATCATCCCACGGGGTCAATCGATGCCATACGAGACTCAGGGAGTTCATCTCGGCAGTGCTATACAGCCCCTCGAGGCGCCATTGCTTCAGGAGCGTAACGAGGCTGTCGTAGTGGTGCTGGTCGATGGTCTTCCAGTCATCGCGGTCCGGGTCGAACGTTGCGCAGAACTCGCCGTACATCTTGCGCCACTCCGTCGCGAACTGTGCCCAATCGTCTTCGCCAAGGGTGTTGAGACGGGATTTGAGGTTGTCGGGGAGATCCGAGGAGAGCTTCCTGTAGGCGCGTAGGTAGAGCTCCTCTGTGACGGAAGGGCGCCAGTTGACGACTGTGCCAAAGACGTCGATGGCGAGAGCTTTGACTCTGCTCAAGGGAGAGATTTGACCTGGTGACATGATTGTGAATGGAAAGCAGCGGCCTCTCTTATTTTTATTTTTATTTTTATTTTTATTTTTGTTTGAGGGGTTTTCCCGAGTGGCCAATATTGATTTATTGTGTTATACGTGGTCTGTACGTGGCTCGTAACTACAGATATCGCAAGTATCTTGAGAACGCGCAGAGTAGAGACGATGACGTTGAACGCGTCACATGATTGGATCCAGTCAATCGCCTGTAGCTACAGTACCTTCACGTATGGCGTATTTGGTTGGGTTAAGAGATAAGTAAGTGGTGACGTCAAATCAAGGCAACCAAAGTCGTTCTACTGCGAAGTACTGCTGCGGTACAGAACTCACTCACTCATGTACTAACGCCTCGACTGTGGCGCCTGAGCGACGACGCGTTCGGACAAATGATTCATCAGCCGTCGTCTCCAGTGTCTTCTGCAGGATCATTCCCGATCTTGGCAGATAGACGAACAACAAGATGCGCATCGATTACTGATCGATGACAGCCGTGCGTGGGGATACGCATCCACAGAACTGAGCACGGATTATATCGACACCGACATCGACATCGACATCGACACCGACATCGACATCGACATCATGCGATACCGGGATCACTTCTCCCCGCGTCTGTACGAGGCTGAACATTCCGCAGGACCAATCGAGTTCTTCAACCCGACAATAGGTTACCATGTTGCAAAGAGAAAGCCTCCCAGACCGTCCGAAGACGTGAAAGACACAACGAGTACAAGCTTAGCCAGTGCCCACCACCCTAGAGCTGCGTACGTATGGCGCAGCCGGGATAACAGAAAGGGACGCCATGGATTAGTGGTCGACAAGGACCCCAGGGAACATGAAGCAGCTGAAGCCCCGAGGCTATCTAACTCTATGAACCAGGCGTTGCGGGGAATCCTCAAGATGTTTGTGAGATTTCCGATATGGGACATCTCTTACGACGTTGCCATCGTCTTCACTGTAGGTGAGTGATAGGTTACAACGAGAAAGCTTGCCAGGGAAGACTTGCATATACTGACACCGGTAGGATCGGTCATCTGGGTCATCAACGGCTACTTTTCGTTTCTCCCAGTCGAGGATCCGTCTTCAGCATTTGACAACGAGAGCAGCTGGGGCGGCGGACTCACATCATGCATCGGAGCAACCGTCTTTGAGTTCGGTTCGATCCTTCTCGTGATCGAGGCAGTCAACGAGAATCGCAGCGACTGCTTCGGCTGGGCTCTGGAAGAAGACATTGATGGTCTATTACACGTTCACCCAGCGCATGAGTGCAAACACTCTCACGCCCAACCTCGAACATTCGTCAAGGGGAAACCTAAACATCATGTCGAAGCTTACGCTCTCAACGAAGATGAGTTGGAGGAGTCTACGGTGAATAGACGAACATGGTCTTGGTGGCCGACGTGGTACGAACTCCGCACTCACTACCTCCGTGATATCGGTTTCCTAGCATGTCTCGCCCAGTTGACCGGGGCAAGCGTCTTCTGGATTGCCGGCATCACCGCCCTCCCACCTATCCAGGAGAGCTTCTCCAAGGGAGCCGAGGACGGCGTCTACTGGGCTACCCAGGTGATCGGGGGGTTTGGCTTCATCGTGTCGGGTCTACTATTCATGATTGAGGTGCAGCCGAAGTGGTACATCTTTGCACCAGGTGTCCTCGGGTGGCACATAGGACTATGGAACTTGCTTGGGGCTATCGGGTTCACTCTTTGCGGAGCGTTGGGACTTGGAGGATCGAGTACAGCCATCGAGTACGCTCTCACGCTGTCCACGTTCATTGGATCTTGGGCATTTCTGGTCAGTCGAGCGTTTTGAAAGAAGTTTGACGAGATGATTTTTTCTGGTGGCTGATCTCCGTGATGCAGGTCGGCAGCGTGATCCAGTGGTACGAGAGTCTGTCCAAGTATCCCATATGGGTTGACGATAGAGTTGCCACTCTTCGCGCGAAAGTTGAACCTCAAAAGACCACAAGAGACTCACAAGTGAAAGCGCCAATTGGTTAGATGACGTACTACAGATACCAACTGCCCTTTACTAGAGTCTATCTATTCTAAATACTAGACGTATTACGTTTAACAACCGGACTCGCTTCCTCGGTTAGGTTAGATATTGTTCCCACGAGTCAAGATTCCCAAGGGGAACCCTTGAAACTTTGACCCAATTAAATGCCCTCCTTTAACTTAGACAACTTGAAGACTCGGTTAGCAACGACTGCAGACTATATCTGCCCTAAACACGTTGGCGTCAGGCTAATCATCGACTACAAGCCTAGATCGTAAGGCCGCTTTAATCAACACTTGGCTCCGTTTCAGCAATGACCCGTGACGACGGCTTGCTAGCGAATCGTTACAGCCTAGAGTAAGAGAAGGCATCATCCCTGGAGGAGGCGAAACAGAAAGGAAAATGACAAACAACATTGTGTTAGGCGATGAGCTGGAAGAGCAAGCCGTGTCCAAGCGCAGTTGTAAAGCACTGGATGCATGTCTCTAAGAATCCCCAAGTCACGCTGCGAACAACATGCCATTCCAGTGGAGTCGGGCTGTGAAAAGACTGTCACGAGGTATCATCTTGTCAATGCGCATAACCTAACCAAGACATTTGCGTCAAGGTTTAGCTGGGCGAGACGAGCTGTGAGTATACTTGATAGCACGTAACGTATCCTCTGTGGCTGGTGGTGAGCGTTCCTTTCTCCGCGCAACTGACCACACTCATGTTTGGCAACGATCTAGAGTAAGGCACATGGATATTTGAATCGCTAGAGACATATCTGGCTTGAGCTTCATAACACGTAATCTCGGCGACTTACCGTGTAAGTGGTGATGGGTAGTCCTTGATATAGATATGTGGGTGTGTGGAATAGAAACTTGACTCGAAGGTGGTTGCGAGGGGAAGTACGTATGTCCTTCGTACTTCACGTGATGAATTCGTACCTGACGTGCTTAATGGGAACGTTGGATAACATCATTCATTCAGGAGAACATCACTATTGCAGGAACCGACAACTGACCATTGTATTCGATCGAGGTGTTCTCTTCCATTCAGCATACTAGAGTTGATACAACGTCCCTTGACCCTCGGCTGGACAAACAGTGAAGCAGCTGTTCAAATGGGCCGGCGCTGGGCTAGTCACTCATCAGCCCTGACACTGAAACTTGCGAGCCAAACCATGGTACGCCTCAAGTTTAGATGGTCACTTCGCCCACGCGCCGGTGCCGAGATTAATCTCGACAAGAGGAGCGGCTCATGCTACCCGTGCATCCGAAACCGATGGCACAGTCTAGTCTAGATGCCGGACATACCATGCAGACTACTAGTCTAGCTTGGAGCAGAGCAACTCGAAATAAACGCGAACCAGTGTTGGCGGTTGGCCCTAGAACAGGAACGTCACCAAATCTCCTGGCTCATCATCCATCCAGGGTAGTTTGCGAAATAGACGATGGCTCACCGTTCCGGTGATATGACCTAATAAGAGGATGCACCATCCGGGGGTATCTAACACAACACAAATGCAGTACGGGATTGAGGAAGTTAAATGACCAAATCTGAGAGGCTCCTCGATAAGCAGAAACACGCCTCGTGTTGCACTCTCGCGAAACTCAACGTTCTAATCCTTGGAGCAACTACTGGTTAGATAGAGAGCTTCAGTCCATGGTCCTGGCCATGGGACTCTCCTTGAGACCCAACCAGACCAGACCTGGCTCGTGCCGCGTGCCCAAATCCCCGAGTCCCAAGCTGTCGGAGTCTAGCGTTGATTCTTTGCTTCGCGGAGTGGATCGGGACATCGCGGTTACATCTCGCACGTTATCTTGTGGCGTGTTTGGAGGAGCTCCCGATGTTGGACGGACACAGCCCACCCGCCGAGAATGTTCATCGGGCCTCGCGTGTTTGTCCGCGACGTTATCCTTCCAATTTACCCTAGTCCACTAGCCTGGCTGACTTACAGTACTCTCGACGCGGGCGCTAGATCCCATTTACGCGATATCCCTGACAACACCGACACCATATACAAGGACCCGCCTCGATTTCTTCGCTGGGCGCGAACCACAGATGCACGTACAGTACACACATGCTTGGAGATCTAGGCGAGAAGATACGTCAAGGTCGGGGGAGAGGCTGCCTGCTAACACTTGCACGAACCAGCTTACCCCCCCCTGGACTCGGACGTGCTGTCGCAACGAGAGATGCGCGTTCCAGGATAGTACAGATTGCAGTACATCACATCTGTACCTGCGCCAACAACGAGAGTACAGTACGTATTGTACGGTAGCGTAGTAATCTGTAAAAGGGGCTTCTCATTACCGAGATTCTACTGGCTGCGGCAACCAAGTCGGGCGACAGGTCGCATATTCCTACCAACAGACGGACGGACGAGTGAGTGGAGGAGACTTGGGAGGAGAGAGTGGTGTGCACCTGTACGAGACTACAGTAAGCCGATGCCGCGGCCCGCCTACGTGAAGGCTCCGAAGGTTCTGAATCAAGGTCAATGAATACTAGTTAATTAATTAATTGATTAGTCAATTTATCCTGACGTCGACGACAAGGACTTCTGGAGGTAGGATACCTGTACGATTAAGGTAGCAAGCCACGTACTACTCCAAAGTTAGAGCAGAGCAGAGCAGACTACAGTACAGAGCAGACTACAGTACAGAGCAGACTACAGTACAAGGCTGCAACGCTGCTGGCACCATCAGTCTGCTGTTGTGTGCTGCATACTCTTCTCCCAGCCGTACCGTCCAGACCACAGAATGATAATGATATGATCGCAGCGGCTTCAGCGGGCCATTGCCAACTGATCTCGCGCGATCGGTACAGACGAGGCAACTGAAACGGCGTTAGCAGTCACCGGTCTGAAGCTAGATGCCTGAGGATCTTCACACCTACAAGGATCATGCAGGGACTGCCCAAGGTACCAAGGGTACCTGATAAAGGAGTGCGAGAAGCTCATCTGAATTATGGATACCACTTTCAACCCCGGAAGAGCTCCCCTGTCATCTTGGCTCGACTTGCCATGTACTGTACCTACCTACCCAGCCCTGCTGACAGAGAGATGGACGGACAAGTGACAAGCCTGCAGTTGCAGTTGCAGCGGGTCCGACGAGATGAGGCCTGCAAGTCCATCTCGTTGGGATGATTCTGCCTCCTCGTCGACGCGGGCGTCTCTTCTTTCCAGCTGCCATCATCATCATCATGGACTTCCTCCGCTCTTCGTTCGATTCCAATCCAGATTGACAGCCTAGACCTCTCAGAGGTCTCTCGAATTGTTTCGACATCTTCACTTGAGGAGGGGGGGGACAGCAAGAGCCAGTGCGGTTTTGCATAACGTCTCATGAGGAAGCTTAGAGACACATCAACCAACCCAAGGAGTGCGTGCGCGTCTTACCACAACCCAGCAGTTTGGGGTTCTCCTCTTGCGCAGCAGTTATCGTCCCAAGCGTCAGCCGGCTTCCGGCCCCTGTTACCATACTGGGTCTCGCCTTTACGACTTCTAACGTTCGTTTATTATTCGCGTCTTATATCAGCTCTGTCATCTGCGTCCAGACCCCGCAGTACTCAAACCGTTACACTTCATATGCAAGCATTGCTTTTGCCTGGCATATTCGGAAAAAAGGAAAACATATTACACATTGAGAGGAAGTACTCAGCAACCTGGCCTGTCTGGTGCTGGACATCGATTCATCCGACAGGGCAGACTGAGGTCGGGGGAACAGCAAACTAGTGCCAACACTAAAGACCTGCTCCGTCGTTTCCTCAAATACCACCGCCATGTCCGTTTGGGTAACGGACGACGAGTACTTGAGCGGTCCGGCTGCGACGTCGCTACCCGCACCTCTCGATACTCCTTACCGAACACCGTCCCGAATGTCGAAAGCGTCAAGGCGCTCAATGACTCCACCAGGACGACGCTCGTCTACGCCCCCGATGCCTGGCGAGAAATCTTCAAAGCGGTCCTCCAAAGATGTCACAACGGATGAGAGTATCAGCATTCTCGATCCACGACGCTTCACGCCAACCCTGCACGCCAATTTAGTATCCGAGATCTTGGCTCTGCGGAGGGATCAGGAGGAGAAGACCAGGCAGATTGAAGCGTTGGAGATTTCCCTCCACTCCACAAGGGATGAGCGCCGGACATTGCAGGAGAGCCTAAGCGATACCGGAAAGGAGTCCCGGCTGTTGAAACGTCAATTGTCGTTATTGGAAGGAGGGTCTTTTTCAGTCGTGGACGAGCTGACTCGAGAGAGAAACGAGGCAATCGAATCTGCGTCGGATGTCAAAAAGCGACTAGAGACAGCCCAGAAGAGAATTCGAGTTCAAGAAGACGATTCGCAAAGGGTTCACGATCTCTGGGCAAAGGAGAAAGATGCCTGGGAAGATGAGAAGCGGAAATATGAGCGAAAGCTCCACGTGGCCGAGACGCGGCTCAAGGTTGTCCTTGACGAAGTTGCCGCGTATCAGGCCGCACAACTGGAGAGTATCAACGAAGGCAAATTGCACGGCAATGATAGCGATTGTGAAGACAGTGGGCGCGACAACGATGCCGCTAGTGTCAGGACGAGGAGCTTGACCAGCACCACCCGCTTCTCCCTCATGAGTGGATTTGCAACGATGAAGGACGGAGGCCATTCGCTCGCCGACGAGCTCAACTTTGATTATGAGGATGAGCAGAGCGACTTTGGCGGCCGAGACAGCGCTCTTTCTTACCGCACTTCACATGCTCACGTTCGCAACCTAAGCCGTGAGAGTATTCTCAACAGGCTACACCAACAGAGGGAAAGCTTTGATGGTCTGAAGCGTTCGGGCAGTCTCGCCCGAGGCAGAGTCTTCATGAACCAGTCAGTCCTGGAGGCGCTCGAGGGCGAAGACGACGAGACCGAACAAGTTATCCCCCTCAAGAAATCGTATACCGACACGGGGGTTCAATTCTCACCCCCTCCGTCCCCCACGATACCGCCAGTTAAACCCAGGACACCCGCACGGCCCGTTTCCATCGCGAAGATCACAGAGACTGAGTACCCCCTCCGAGGAGATGGCGAGATTGAGGCCAACCAGCGTCGAAAGCGTGTTAGCCGACCGCTCTCGATCGAGCCCCCTGCGCCGCCGCCTAGAAAAGCGATGGTATCCTCGTCGGCTCAAACCGTAGAAGAACCACCGTTGACACCTCCGAAAACTCCCAAGTCTCCTAGCCGGCTGCCCCCGCCGCCTCCGCCGCCAGTCGATGAGAAGGCGCTCATGATCACATCGTCCACTCAAACCGAGGCACCTGCATCTGTCCAGTCTTCCGTTCCACATCCACCTCTGGCCGTCCCAAGTATCAGCGTTCACCCACCGACCAGTAGGCCTGGCACACCACGCGAGCCTAAGTTGCCCCAGCACTTTAAGCATTTCGGCTGCCAGGTGAACCTCAGCACTACGATCTTGACCACGGAGTCTGGTGTGCAGACGGAGAGCATACAGGCGGACAAACGACTAGCTCAACTTCCGGCGCACCTGCAGCCCTCTTCAATTACGTCTAGACCTACATCTCCCAGCCCACCAGTCCTCAATGAGCCCACTAAAAGCTTTACGCCGGTTCCAGGAAACGTCCCACCTCGCAATCCCCGCCGTTTGACGAGACACAGATATAGCGACGTACCGTCGTCTCCAATTTCGATCCCAGACGATGACAGTCTTCATGATACGTACCCTGCCTTCGATGACGACACCCCTCCCACAAGCCAAAAGGCACCCGTGAAGCGACCTCAGCGCTTCAGCAGCCTCTTCGCTGGGTTCGACATAGCCAGCTCGGACGAAGCGGATGAATTCGGAGACGGCGAGTTGAGTGATTCTGAGTATCGAACTGCGCTTTCGGCACCCAGGCCGAAATCGACGACAAACCGGCACGGCAAGCAGAGCTCAGTTGGCACCAACAGTACGAACCCTACTTCTCCGGAGAGAATCACCATGCGGCAGGTGGTACGTGGCACCATGATGCCCCTTACGGCGGATCCCCCTATTTCCCCTGGACAGAACGACAGTGAGGTTTCTGTGCGGTTGGGTATGGTTAAGCCCGGTAGAGCTTTCGAAAAGGGACCAGCGGCAATGTCTAACCGTTCGAGCGTTATGCGCAAGGCTGCCATGATCCAGAGTGGAATTGCCAGCCACCAAGGTCGACCTAGAAGCCCAGACGTGCCAGAGACGGTTGACCCCCCGTTCCCTATTCCTACCAGGGACAGTTCAAGGCGCATTCCTATGAGTGCGAGTGCCCCTAGCGAGGGTCGGGGAAGTCCGACGCGGAAGAACAGCCTGAAGCGTCGTGGAACTGGACGAAGCCATCATCGAGTCAACTCCTTCCGAAAGTCACGCTCTGTTGCTGCGATGCCTCGTAATCAACGTCATCGCAGGTATGGAAGTCGAACCCCGCCACTCTCCCCGTCTACCGAAGCAACCGAAAGCCCAAGGCTACCACCTTTGCTCAATAGTGGTGTCACAACCCCCCATAGTCGCGGACGAACCAATAGTCGTTCAAGGCACAGGCATCAGCTCTCTACAACCACTGACAACACCGCCCCCACCACTGGTACCGCTGTGACCGAGCTCTCATCGCAGGCGAATGGATCCCAGAATACCGGTGTAGTGGATGCGATTGCGCAGACAATGGTTGGCGAGTGGATGTTTAAGTACGTCCGACGGAGGAAGTCCTTCAGCGTGCATGATAATGGAAAGGATGAGAATAGCAACGGTCGTCACAAACGATGGGTTTGGGTAGCACCCTACGAGAGGGCTATCCTTTGGAGCAGCAAGCAACCGGTGTCTGGAACGGCACTCTTAGGGAAGACGGGCCGGAAACGTGAGTGCCACCGCTTATGATCAAATGACTCTATGCTGACCGAGATAGTTACGATCCAATCCGTCCTGGATGTCAAGGATGATAACCCTGCTCCAAGGGGCACACCGGCCGTGTTCAACCGATCCATTCTGATTCTTACGCCCGAACGGGCTTTGAAATTTACCGCAACGAGCGCGGAAAGACACTACGTTTGGTTGACTGCTCTATCATTCCTTGCGCACTCGGCACAAGAAGTTCCTGAAATCACTGCTCAAGCACCCCAGATGCAATCGACTCTGTTGCCAGGGTACGAGGCACCCCGCTCAAAGTTTAGACGGTCTGCCATCAAAGACTCAATCCGTCTCGCCAAGGGCCGTCCACCGAGAGCTACGCCGCCCCGCATACCAACTGTGCCAAGCGTACCAAGCGTACCAAGCGTACCCGACATACCTGATGTTCCTGGTCTACCATTGCAGCAGGTAGAAGAAGCAGAAGCAGCAGATTGCCCTGTGGCAGATGCCTTCGGGACTTACCCAAACAATCATACGAGGGATGATTCAAGAGATGCCGCGGAACCTCCCCCCGTTCTTCGCTTTCAAGACAGACATGCCCAAGCTGGAGTCCATTGCCGGAAGCGAAGCAACACAGGAGGTCACGTACCTCCGCCGCTATCCTTCCGTGGATTCGGGGGCTCATCCAACCACACGTCAACAAACAGCACTGCAGGTGCGAGTATCGATACAGGAGGGCCATCGGACATCTTCAACATGTCACAGGCATCGAGTGCTGGGACATGGCCAATGAGCCAAGCTGTCTCGCAGCGGACATCTGAGGCCTCTTCGAGGCCTGGCAACTTCTTCGACGCGATTGGTACGGTACGCATGGAAGCGTTCATCAGCCCCTTGGCGTTTTCCCAGTACACGGGTTACTCGGATGAGAATGATGAAATCCGACAGACGGTGAGAAGGCGCAGCAAGGAATATAGGAGGAGAAGGAGTCGAAGCCGAACGCGGGACAGCTACAACTCACGTGGCACACGTCGTTCCGATAATACCTACCAACAAAGTAGCAGGACTACCGAGGAAGATAACTACTTCTTCCGTGAGGACCCCTTTAGAGGGTTTTGAACAATTTCACTGGTAAACCTCACGCCAGCCAAGCATTTCTGCTTATTCAATTCTTTTCTTGCGTTATATTTCTTTTGAGTATTGGGGAGCTGCTATATTGCTCTCCAGACCCTTTGCCTCGATTCAACTTCGATTAGGAGTTTGTCATCAGAACTTGGTGCAATTGGCCAGCGTTGCAAGCAGTCTTGGGCTTTTATGGTGCGTTTGGGATGCTTCCAGCTTGGAAGGCAGCGAGGACGAAGACACAGCTTCGTTGCAAGCTGCGTTATTCCGAGGTCTGTATTGTATACTGTGGATAGAATCCCGTGATACCCCCGATCCGAGTCTCGAAGACTTCGGACGAGCCAATCTTTGAACAAACAATTTCCTTATACCAAGTATAGTAGATAGCATAAATTTTTTTTTTGGGGGGGGGGGGTTTGGAAACAGGAGTTAGAAGATTCCAGATCCACACATGTTTGGTTCCTGTTTCATCGTCTCATCACGTTTCCTTGTCCCATGTTATTGGATATCGCTGTTGAGTAGGGGGAAGCTTCTTTATCGTGATAGGACGACTCATAAGTAAAACTATTGGCAAGGTCTCACGGGTTATATGGAAGTATAAGTTTTAGTGAAGATGTCGACGATTTCGTCGTATTTTGCGAGCAATGAGATTCACCTTGATAGTATACTCAGACGGGTTATACTCACTTTGGAATATCCAAACCAAGGCATGCCCCACCACAGAGTCGAAGGAATTTCCTGGTCAGGCCTGCGCGAGCTACCCCGCGATCAAGATAGATAGCTAGACTACAGTATCATTACGTAGGGCCGTTCAGAACCCGAAAACTGCAACCGTCTGCTTCCCACGACGAGCTAAGCTTTTCACCACCAAAAGTGTACGTCTGCCGCACCAGAATCGAACCAAACGGCTTTGACGTTGGCCTCCCATTCGTTCCCAACGACGACCACATCGACTGAATCACAATAACCTCGAACCAAGAGACTTCCACCAACTCTGAATCTCAATCTTTCTCCGCGTCTACGGACACACCAGGGCAGAAGCACGACTGGAACTTCTGGATCTGCTGCCATGGAGGCACCCGAGACGCTCGAGCAGGTACAAGCTCGTCACCGCCGCGAGCTCAAAGATCTGCAAGGCCGCATTACAAGCAAGAAGAAGAACGCGACCAAGAAGACGCGCAAGGGCGTCAACGAGGAATGCGCAAATCTGGAGCGACAACTACGCGAGAAGCAGGACATAGAGCTGGCCTCCCTTGCTGGCAGCGATGCTGCCGTGGACGAAGACGATATACCCGAAGACGTCGACGGACGAGAAGAGCGTGGGCAACTCTCCACGACGTTGCATAATGGACTAGACAAGGTGGAGGAGAAGCTCTCCAAGGCTGCAGACAAGCTTCACTTGACAGACGACAGCCATAGAGACGAACCTACACCTGCGATACGAGAGCAGCCGCAGACGGGAAAGAAGAGGAACAGGCAAAAGGAGCGACTAGCTCGCCGCGCAGCAGAGCAGGAAGCAGCCTCTAAGCACGCAGAGGAGCAAGCTGCCGGGATGACGGACAACCGCGCCCGAGAGAGCAAATACATGAAGACGATGTTCGAGACGCAGGGCCTCGCAGAGAAGGACATCGACCCAGACGGACACTGCCTCTTCTCCGCGGTGGCGGACCAGCTCAAGCAAAACGGCATACCGCTCGCGTCTACGTTTGACCTCACCGCCAAGACGGAGCCCGCGTACAAGACGATACGCAAGGCAGCCTCGGCGTACATGCTCGAGCACAGGGGTGATTTCGCCCCGTTCTTGGACGAGGACCTCGAGGGGTACGCGGCCAAGATGCGCGATACGGCCGAGTGGGGCGGGCAGCTCGAGCTCATGGCCTTGGCGAGGCTGTACGGTGTCGAGATTCGCGTGGTGCAGGATGGTAGGACGGAGAGGATCGGGGAGGAGGAGGGTGCCACCTCGGGTAAGACGTTGTGGTTGGCGTACTACAGGCATGGGTATGGATTGGGAGAGCATTACAATTCGCTGCGCAAGGCGCCATAGATTACCCCGAGATACAGCGGAAATAAAGTCTAATACAGGTGGTTGCTTTTGGTTTTCTCCTTTAAGGGGGAGGAAAAAAAGAAAGGGCTGCTGTCGTTCTTGGGTTGCCATCATGTACTTTCTTTTCTCTTTACGGTATCAACAGGAAGACAGAAGACGACGGCGCACCACCACGCGCGAAAGCAGAGGCTAGGGGGGGGGGGTCTATCTGCTCCACACGGATATAAAGTCCATCACGCTGCCATCATCCCTCGTGCCGGCGGCATGCGTCCTCGGGGGCTTGATGAGGCTCAGGCGCTGGAAGGCGTCGGCGCTCGGCTTTGCGCTGGCGGTGTCGCGGACGTTTCCGTCTTCCTTGTACTGGATCTCCTCGCCCGGAGCTGCGAGGAGGGCCTCGTAGAGTTCCGGGGAGACGCCGTAGGGAGGACCTGGTTCGGACATGGGCTTCCCCGTGGGGAACTCGAGGCAGACGAGACGGCCGGTGTGGGAGAGGAGTTGGGAGATGCGCCTTGCCCAGCTGGGTCGTAGGTCGGGGCCGAGGGCGCAGAGGAACTAAGGATTGTCATGTCAGTCGCGTTTGCGTCCCCGTCATGGTCGTCGCAGTAGGGGGACGTACCGTGTAGTCGAATATCAGGTCAAACTGGTCCGGAGTCTCGTCGCCTTTCGTCCAGTCGTCGCTGAAGAAATCGCCAGTCACCCAATGCACGCCGCCTTTTTCCAAACCCTCTGTGGGATTATACAGCCCCTCCTCCTCCGTCTTCTTCTGGTTCTCAACGCCCTGCTTCGCCGCCGTCTCGCTCCAATCCAGACCCCAGACGTCGTACCCCCACGCGCTCAGAAGGAGCACATCGTGTCCACGTCCGCAACCGGGTACGAGGGCGGTCTTCTTGATGACGGCGCCGCTGGGCGCGCGAAGCAGATGACCTCGGGGGTCGTGCTCTTGAGCTGCGGGGACGAGGTCAGGACGCTGGGCGAGGAGATCGTGAAGAGCGAGGGAGGGCGCCCCGCGATCCCACGGAGTCCGGCCTTCGCGCCATCTGGCTTCCCATTGGGAGTCGTCGACGGTGCCGACTATGGATATGCCGGATGTGGGAGGCATGACGTGCGAGGACGCGTGATGCGTTGGAGTTATGATCGAGATTGGGGTTGCTTTGCCTCGGTGTACTTCGGGTTAGGGGCCAACGGGTTTCGTAGGTAAACCGGGTGATGGGGTGCGGGAAGATAAAAGGACACGCCTCTCAAGCCGTGCGAGTGAGGTACGAGAGGTAGATCTATGAGCTTGGCGGGATGCTGGGTAGAGTCGGGGCTACGGCGTTGGAGAATCGGAGGCTCGGAGAGCTGAGAAATCTGGGGTTCGGGGGCTGGGATTGCGGATTGCGGAAGTGAGGGGGAGGGGCCTCGGGTCGGGCGATCACGAAGTTGCATAGCGGGGCATTGCGAAGGTGAATGGCGAAACTGATGATGTCAAGGGATTTAAGAAATACCAAGAACGAGGTGACTGGTTGAGGTTCTAGAATGTATCTTCAGAAATTCACTTCCAAATAGCTTGTGCGGTGTAATTTTGAACGGTACAATGTGGGATGATCAACTGCAGCAGGTAACATCATGATATCACGCAGCTGGGCGGGCTGCTCGCGTGTGTCGTGACGTTAGCCGCTTGTCGGGAGGCGCAAGCTCAAGCTCAGCTGGAGTTGGCACGGAAAAGCTATTCCCCGCCAGCCGATAGATACCTGGGTACTAGGGTAGAGTAGAATCAGGTACAGGAATGAAGCGGAAAGTAAGCCCCATCCACACGTACCTGTTGGTCTGATTGAACCGGCACGTATCGATCAACAGGAATAAGTCAGAGTCTAGCGATCATCATCGAGGAAACTTGGTCGTCAAGGTCCGTCGCAATAGTCCTCCATGCATGCCGGTTTGCCTGTGGGCATAAGGCACAGCGCAGCCGAGGCTCATGCTTCCGGCACCCTCATTCATGGCATCTCGCAGTTTAGAACTGCCGTGCGAAATAAAAATAAGAATAGCATCAGTATATGCAGACTGGTATGCGATGCACACCCCACCCATGAACGTTCCACAACCGACCTGGCGCGGAATATCATCGACGAGGTCCTTGGCCAGAAGGGCTGGGAAGAAGAACAAGAAGAAGCTGCTCAAGTAGACTAAGCTATGCTAGAGTGACCATCTACCGAGTTAACCCGTGACGGAAGCGGAAGCTTTGATCTTCAGATCACCCGAGTACTTCTTGCTATGACGACGCAGTACCTCGGCTCGGGAACTTTAGGAGGGAGGGATGCTCTACTGTAGATCGGACAGCTTCGTTTGGTCGAGGCTCGAGATGCGGTGATGAGCTGAAGCCATCAAATCTGGGTTGAACAGAGCTGTATGTCACCACCACCAAGTGTGTTGGCTTTGGGGAGATGGAGGCCCTATCTTGTATCTCATTCGAGGTTTCGTGTGGCCCCCCACGGTCTGTATCTGTCTATCTGCCTGCCTGGGCACTCTGGAAAGCCCAATGAGCAATGTGCAACTGCCTGCTGACGAAGGACATCGAGATGCGCGTGAGCGAACCGGTTAGCACTCACTGCAAAAAAAAAAAGTGCGATCACGTTTGAAAGGCTTCTCTGTATTTACATCATGCCTCTAAAATAAGTCATTTATCTTGAATCGGCGGTTGTTCATGTAGTAGGTAGTAATCAACGAATTCCCGTGGTTCCTTCCACGTTAGGTATATCCTGCGCCCAAATCCCAGTTTCGCTATCCAACCCATTATTGTAAAGATGAAATAAGGGTGATCAAAAGCATGCGAAAAAGCAGAAACGATACAGATGAGTGGTGTACAGTAGGTCTATACTCATAATCGTCATCATGTCGCATCCATTGCAACCAATCGCCTTTCTCAAGGACGAAAGCCCTACCGACACTGTCAAACCAAGTGTGCCGCGCAACACTCCATAGCTTGCGATTGTTGCACTGCGTTACATTGCATTGCATTGCATTGCATCGTTACTTGCATTCATCATCGTATCACCCAAAAAAAAAATCAGAGCCAGCCGGGAGCGATACCATCTTGACCAGATTCTCTCGTCGGAGAGCGGGCCGAAATGCGACAGTGAGGTCCCACGCTTCATGTGCGAAATGCGACGGGAAATGGGACATGGGCAATAACGGGCCCGCACACCGCACCACCAAAATTCGGAGCCGCGACCTTTTTTTTTTTTTTGAGGCCGAGAAAGATACCGGTGACAAGGGGAAGGGAGGGGGGAATGGCCGTGTTTCCAATATCCGAGAAAACCGCGAACTGGGGCTGCGAAAACAGACCCGCAGATTGTCCGCAAACAGGCGACAACCGACTGTTGGAGGCATAGAGATGGCGACGTTGGTTGAACATGGGGGTTTGAGGGAGAGGACTAGAATAACTAGCCATGGCTGGTGGGCATCGCGGGAGTTTGATTGGGGAGAATCGGGCTCCTGGCTAGACTAGACTAGAGCGATTTTGGGTGATGATGGGGGTGGTTCGTACTTCCGCCCGGTAGGAAATCTGCCAGGCGCTTAGACGACGACGACGATGCGATAAGAGAAGAGAATGTGGTGGCCCTCTAGATGGCGCACTCCTCAAAGTCGCGGACCATGACGGCAATCTGGGCGCGCTTGGCGGCCTCGGCAACGAGGTTGAAGTCCTTGAGGAAGGATTCCGTTGATGATGTTCGGGACTGAGGAGGCGCGGGCTGGGGTATAGCCTGGACAGTGGGAGACTGCTGGGCTGATGAGGAGGCCGAGGCCGTGTTGGAAGTCGTTCGAGGATCCATGTCGGGAGGATTTGATTGATGATGTGCGAACGATGGCAGGTAGGTGAAAGTAAAAACTGATGAGATAAGACGGGGTAATGTAGACAGGAAACGTGGGGAATGGAGCAGTTTAATAGTTAAACAGCTGGGGAGAGGAAGGTGGCAGAGGGCGTCGAGAAAGGGCCGAAAGTAAGCTTATAGGTGCGGAAGGCTAGCTTGTGGGACGTGGCTTCCCAAAAGCCCGATAACAAGATGTGCCAAGGTGGTGTGTTAGGTTCGTCCAGAACAAGGTATTCCAAGCGTGATAGACTAGACTAGGTGATAGGACGGCCTCGTGTTCCAGAAGGTCAAGCCAGCTGAATGTTCGGTTGCAGTTGCAGTGACGATAAACAAGGTCGAGTATACGCAAGATGTAAACCGGATAGCTGTTGTCGCTTGGAATGGAGGGACGGGAGAGGGGGAGAATGAGGAAAGCTAGAGGGAGAGAGAGAGAGAGAGACGGATGGGGGGTTGATTTAATATATCAGTAAACTTATGGGACCTGGGAGGAAAGTCGAGCACTCTTCAGAGACATGGAGAAGGCGATGTATTCTCCCCAGCTTCGGCGTTCGATATGTGGGTTAAGCCCGTGGATTATGGGCCGTGGAGTTTTGTATAGTGGGTATGCGGGCAGCCGATGTGGGCGTCGGTGGCGTGCGGAGGTAAGATATCGGTACCTATGTACGTCACGGCGGGACGGATACGACACAGCAGATGGGCGATTAGTTCTTCCAGAATCGAACGCAAGTGTGGAGGTGGTGATAATCAAGCAACTTAGCACGTCAGGTTAAGTCGAGTTAGCTGTTAGGCGACACTTCCAAGTTCGGAGTTGCCGAGTAGACTAGACGTTGAGCATCACAGACGGGCAGCGACGGGACAATGACGCAGTATCGTCACTGCGAAACACAATGACAGAACCAAGACCTTTCTCTTTCCTCTCTTCTCCCTGATCTACAACCGTATTCACATCATGATCAGCAAAGTGAAAGAGTGAAGTTGGATAGCTTGCAGACCTTATTCGTCAAGCCACATATGCCTGTCTCATCGACAAAGAAGTATGCTTGCCACGCCGACCTATCGCAGGTCTGGGCATACGACACAGCGAAACAAGACAAGACGCGGAAGCAGTCTCGGTCCACATCATCAGATCTACAATACGTTCAAGGGGGGGGACAGCACAAAGGGGGTTGGTTTCTTCTCCAGCCTTACCGCCCACCGACGAAGTAAAGCCGTGAAGGGAAAATTTGCATAGAAGAGTCTTTGGATGATACGATGCGGAGTGGGAAAATCCATTCTGGGGTTCGGCCATTTAGCCGGAGGTATGATCGAGCCATTGACCTCGGGACAAGATCGTAGTGAAGGAGAAGGGAAAAAATAACAACCGGGTTTCAAAGTGTGTCCAGACTAGGCATGGGGTACCGCAGCGCTAACGTGAGTCAGCACTGTGCCCTGCGAAGTACCCTTAATCGGGAGCATTCTTTCCTACCATAGCTAGCTGCCACAAATTCGATACAGCAAGCTCTTGTGGACAAACACACTATGCCAGAACGTATTCTCTAAAGATCTTTTCGCCATCGGTACGGAGAAACGCGCGCGTTGATGAAGCTCAGGCTGAGGAGGAATCCAAAGGGGTATAGAGAAAGAGGGAGAAAGCCTGCAAAGCTCTCTACTGTAGGAACTCCCTCCCCAGGTGGAGAAGCTCAATATTGGACCCCGATGCAGTGTGGGGTAAAAGAGGACCTCGTCAGCCCAGACTTTGTCTACCCCGTTGCGGCCCCGTTAAAAGAAGTGGGAGTTATGGGCTGACTGAGCTTTGAAGCTTTCCAAAAATTCACCAGACGCGGAATTGAGAGTACGCAGTTACGGGAACACGAGGAGGCAACATGTTTGGAGGCTTGCAGTCATGCTAATCCCGCCGTTTCGATCATCTTGGTAGCATGACAGAGCCTTATCCCAGCCTGCGTCAAATGGTGCAGAAGAAGCTCCGTCGATCGACGAGGTAATTTTGACCGCAACCCTGCGAATCGCAAAGGGGAATCTCAAGTCAACAGGTACATACATGAGGACGACCGCGTCTCAAGCATCGCTGCAAAAGGGTAGTGAGTTATCGCGTGCATTGCTATCGTTCTTCCTTGAGGATAGTCCAACTCTCGCGAGCCGACGACATGCCACGACGAGTCGCGCCATGATAAGCGCCACAATGGTAGGTAGCCTCAGTAGCCGCCCTACCACTTGTCCTGGCTGTTCCGAGGGCATCGGGAGTTGACGGTATGTGCCATGATTGGCCCGCATGATGACCGAGACCAAATACCGAGGTATGTCCCCGAGTTGCGCAACATTGCTGTGCCTCAGTTGGCGAACTATGCTATCTGTCCATGGCTCCTTTTACACCGAGACGCGACAAGAAGATACGCTGGCAAGCATTGGCATTACTGATTGACGAGTGCTGATTTTCGTGCTGCTAATCACAAGTTCTCTCCCTCTCTCTCAGCTCGCCATGAGCTACGCTACCCACATACGTAAAACCCCGAGTTTGAACCCTTGATTCTCGGTGTCCCGAGTCAGGCACGGATTAATAAAGCCGTATTAATCACTGGCACGGTTGATATTCAATTTCCGGCTCGTTGAATCCACTCGTCTAATGCCGCCGCGATTCTGCCGATAGGCTCGCTCATCTGCAAAGAGCGAGGCGAAGAAATGGGGAACCCTGCGCTTTTCCCGTGGGCGGTTCGTGCTCAGAGAAGTTGTCCGCTGAGCCGTTGTACATAGTAGATTCTCTTTGCAAGGGGCGATTGTCCGGCAGAGGCGGTCTGCTTGATGGTTCTGGAAGGGATCGATCCTAAGGGTATCATCCCAGTTGCAGAGTACCCGTCGTGGCATCTCTTACCACTCATCACGTGTGTTGTCCTATACTTATAAGGAACAAGCGATTCAACATGCAGAAACTCGATTTCAGCATAGGAAAGCTACCGTTCAGCCTTTTGTTGGTCCTTTCCGATGCAAGTGCTTTACGACACAAATCAACGGCGAGGCTGTCGCTGGTCTAGTGGCGCGGCGCTGGCACTGGCGGCGTTCAATCTTGCTCTTCTAGACAGTTACTGCTCCAAGTCGGCAGTGTAGAGATAAGCCGGGACGACAGGCCAACCGCGTACAAGAGGTACGGAACCCTTTGGTGGCTAGACCAGACCAGACCAGACCAGACCAGACCATGACACGGGTTGCCGATAGTTCGTAGCCCTATACGATATGGGTGGGCGATGATAAAGCTCTGGACAACCAGACTGCCCCCTAAGATAAGCTGACACCACAAGATAGAACGTCAAGCAGGTTTGGTGATGAGGAACATATCGCATAGAGCTCGATGAGGCCTTCTTGCTTGGTGCCATTCATTGCCGTGCGGCCGAGATAGATTCACTCAGAGCGATCACACACACACCTCGTGTTGCAGTATTGCATACCGGAGACGAAGAACCACTCCCGTAGACTAAATTGATGAGACCAGCCGCAAAAAGACACGCATCAAACACACGATAGGAACACTCGTCGTTAATTGAACCTTTTGCCGCTGTCCAATCCACGTGTTCAGCCTTCAAGGTGGATCCCCTATGATCACCTCAGGCACACAGATCCGGGGGAGTTGTCACGGTATTAATTACCCTGCACCAATCCACTTGAACCGGTGTTTGCCCGGCTCGGAGATTTTGAGGCAACGTTTCGGCCTCTGCAAGGCTTCGAGGTCCAGCTCCAGCTCCAACGGCGCATCTCCCGTCTCCGAGGCTCCGTTGGAGGTGAACCGTCCAACTTTACGCAACTCGCGCTCCTCAACAACAGCATCGACATCGCCCGAATCACCCAACTACTCGCCGCTCTTTTTCTTCTCTCTTTTTCTCCCCTTTCTTTTGGTCCTAGCATTTTCCTTCATCTGTTGCGATTCAATGGCCGCAGACGCCCCGCAGCTTCGTCGGCCTTGGTTCGCCGTGCCGGCCCCTGTTCGCGATCTCTTCAACTTGTTTCCCTTGCGTGTCTACGCCGCCGAGGACCTCCCTGTGCGCGCACCCTCGGCTGCCCGCTATCGACCGGCATTATATGTCTTTGTGGGCGACGACGATGCTATCGAGGGGCGGCCGAGTTTCAATCCCTCTTGTTTGAAGTGGCAGGTACGTTTTCCAGATTCAGGGTGGCCCATCATCTCTGGATACAGCTACAGAATGCGTTGGAGCTCAATCGCACCGCCTAGTCCTACCCTTATCGTGTCAATTACTTACAATGAGATACAGACCATGCTGAGAATTGCCGGCGTCGACGTTGAACTCATCCCCTCCAATAACCACGCCTCGCCCTCCGGCGCGTTACCCTTCCTCATTCCCGCTTCAAAATCCCCCTCCTCCTCAACAACGCCTCTCACCGGCGACAAGATCTTTAAATACGCCCGCGAACATGCCACACGCAACCTTTCCGACATATCCTCTCCACGAGTTGAGGCCTACCAGTCGCTCTTGACGCAGAGCATTCGACCAGCCTGGGTACGACTCTCCATCCTTCCCTTTATCTCGTAACAAATTGGCGCCCGCGAGAACGAATCTAACATGCGACTTGACAGCTCCACGCCCTCTACCTCCTCCCAACAAACACGCCGCTCCTACAATCCCTCTATCTCCCTTCTTCTCCTCTCCTCCGACCAGCTCTGCAACACACCCTCCGCGCCGCTGCCACATCCGAGATCCTGAAGACGACACGCCGCGCACACATATCCGCCCCTGAGCTCTACGCCGACGCCGCTCGCGCCCTCGCCGCCCTGAGCGCTCTCCTTGCGCACGATGACTGGTTTTTTGGTGGGGAGGGACCAGGTCTCTTTGACGCTGACGTATTCGCATACACATGGCTCATACTTGATGATGCCTTACCGTGGAGGGAGCCGGCGTTGGAGGATTGCCTTGCTGGTTTGGAAAATTTGAGAAGGCATCGGTTACGGCTATATGAGTGGTGTTGGGGAAACAAAGCTTGAGCTGGCCTTAAAAGTACGACTGGTTGGTGAAGTGTTGGTCAAGGAACTTTTTCCTTGGGAGTTTAGAGAACGTTGAGAATTGTCTCCACTAACAAAACAAGCTCAGATAGATAAGTGTACAACTACGGGAACATAGACAGCATGGACAAGGAAATTTCTAAACCTCTCCAATCAACGATGCTATTGCTTTGTCAACAAGGACGAAGCAGCCTCGTGACATTACTAAAGTGCTCCTGACTTCCTATGTATAGTTGTCCGACGACTGCTGTTGTCTGACCACCTCTATGAATGAATCGCATGGAGATAAAAGGTTGCGCAAGTACAGAGCGCCAATCCAAAGCCAAAGCAGCAATGCTAGGTGAGAGATTGAAAGGGGATTTGCATGCAACCTGAAGTGGAAAAGAGTGCCTCGTGAATGATAACAATAGACAAAGAGACGCCAGGCAAACCCTGCGCCTGATTTGCTAGCCGGACCAACGCCATGTAATGAACCTAGATTTACTAAGAGCAACACCGAGCCACCTAGGCTTAAGGAGCGGACTTGATCAAACAGGACTATGTCAAGGAGAGCTCATCTCGAGAAGGGTGGGGGATGTCGAACGCGACTTCATCAACAGACACGAATGCACCTTCGCCACCATCCTGTCGTAGATCTTCAAGGAGAACAGTCGTCTGGGCGTAAAGAGTCTCGAGTGATGCGCGCGATGACTTGCCGAGTGATACTGTAAGGTATGTTAGAAACGCCATCGTGATAGTTAGACTAAATCAAGGACTCACATAGAATTGCCGAGTTGAGCTCCTCGGCTACGGCTGCCCGCCCTCTGCGGTCGAGGAGATGGTTAACCTTAGGCTCCTTAAGCGGGTTTGAGTATGCAACCAGAGCCCAGATATCATTCAGGGCATCGGTGATCTCCTTCCGTGGATCATTGGAATATTCAGCTTGCAGGGACTGTCCGTACTCAAGCATACTTCTTTCCAGCTCGGCAAGCTCGGCTGGGCTTCCAGAAACATCGGCCTCATGGCCATTCATGTCGAAATCCATGTCCTGGTCAGGGGCGTGTTTGTCACTCTTGCTACTGAGGCTAGACGTGTTGAGCTGTGCCGCCTTGCGCACCATCTCGATGAAGCGTCGACACCGTAGCCTGAAATGGACGTGTTCGTTATCCCGGAAAACGTGAGGATAATATGCGTTGGTGTACTTAAGCGCCTTGTCAATATCGCCCTCGAGAATCGCGCGTCGTATCCCTATTGTCTGATTAGCGGGTGAGCGTTAAATGCGGCTAGTAAACACCTACGCTGGCGGTTGTTCGCATCCTCATCATCTTTGATGCTGACGCCATCAACCTTGGCGTTGGAATCCATTCTCAGGGCCTCCTTTTGGACCCTCATATCTTTCGCAAATGCTCGGGCGGTCTCGACATATCCATCGTGCTGGAGGAACTGGAGTACCAGAGTCTGGAGTACCTCCGTCTCGTTGGATCCAGGTAAAATCATTGATGTGTCTGTGGCTTCGATGTCCTTGTGGACCTTTTCTCGCTCCTCCTACAGGTGTGTCAGAATAAGAGAATGCAGTGAGTTCACGCAGGACACCAACCTTCATCAGATCATCGATGTTGTAAACAAAAGGAGTTTGCCCAAAGTTTGCTCGAATGTGTTCACCGGGCTTCTTTAGACTGATGGCTGGGTAGATCTTGCCTTTGCCGACTTCATGGAAGGCGGTACCTTGATATGCGGTTAGCAAAATTCGAATCGCAGCTGTCGAGAAAGGGACGCACCGATCTTCACGCCATTCTTGGTAAAAAAGGCAGTATGATCTCGGAAGTTAACGCCGCAACCAATGACATCGTCGGCGTTGTACAGCGGTCCGTAGTGCCGACCGATATTCTGGCCCGTAAAGCACCGCCCATCATCGCCATGATAACCCCAAGCCTCAGGTTCCCAACCCACCGGTCGCGATAGCGTTGCCGTCTTGGTGGAGAAACCGATACCTATGGTAGTGCTACAGAATTTATCAGTACAACCTAGATCGTAAATGATGGACTACGGGACTGGCTGGAGCTTACTCGTCTCGCTTAGATGACAAGATATGCACTTCATAGTAGTAAATACCACACTGCGGCGGCATATAATGATCGGCCCGTACGGCACATGCTTCGTGATCGCGCTCGTGCTGATTCTTGGGTCCGGTATACTTTATACTCCAACCATCAGGCTGAATCTCGATAGCTCCCCACAGGTCATCCTTATTCCATTTCGACGGTAGAGGGGCTAGGGTGTCATCGTTCTCGAAGGATGGAGGTCGCTCGATGACTGTATGCGACAAGCCGCGGTGCGAGCCCGATGGTAGTCGGTTCTGATTTGGGTGAAGAGTGGTCAAATTTGGGTTGAGGCCGATGGCCGATGTTGAAGTCGACTCCCGCGCCTGGACCATAGACCTGTGTGCCTCTTCGAGCTTTCGGACATATGTCGACCCTTCCAAATACGATGGCACAAAGAATTCCTGATCTTTAGACTTTAGCGACCCTTCCGTAGCCTCATCGTTGAATAACATATTGAAAGCCCGCGAGATGGACGGTAGACCACCCCTCCACGGGCGGGCCGTCTCCTCATAGCCCGCACCGTCTAAACCCATATTATCACTCCGCCCAAAGTTGCCGTGACTTGGTGAACCACTACCAAGGACCGGATCGTCTGAGGAGTTTATTATTGAGGTTCGAGAAGGGTGTGTGTAGAAGTTGGAGCCGTTGGAGGCGGATGCAGGCGCCGGGGGGTATGTCGACTGGTAGCGGCCGGATCGTGATGATGGGGTGGCGCCGGGGGAGGATGATGGGCCAGAGAGGCCTAATGAGGTGTGGGGGAATGGGTTCGCCATGTTTCGTAAATCTCGAGATGAAGCGATCCCGCCGTAAGGTGTTTACAGGGCTGGAAACCGGTGAAAGCTCAACGTGCCAGTCGCGATGGAGCACGCCAGCAACCAAGCGATAGCGATACTGGGCGAGCGAGGACCAGCTCGACTGCGGCTGCTGCTCGATGGGTAGCAGTAAATGTTACGGGCCCTGGCCGAAAGGGGATCGATTTCAGAGTGGAAGGCGACGTCTCGAGCAGCAAAGCAGTAGAGCATGCATGTATTTTTGAACTGTAAAGCACATGAACATGAGGTCGAAGGCGGAGGTGAGTGAGTGGAGGTCACCGGCCAAGTACCGTCATGACTGACGCTGACCCGGGACCCGCTTTCTAGCCAGTGGCCCCACGGGATGATTAGGCATCGGAGCCACTACAAAGCGAGCGTTATCGCTCTATCATAGGGAAGCTCCAGCGCCATCAGCTTTGTAGACTACTACGCTTGATACTACTAACGTTAGTACTTAGATAGATAGCAGGACCAGTAATCAACACCACGCGTCTCTTTGGTGATTTTCCATTCAAACGGCTGCAATATTCGATATCTAATCTCTGATTGAATCCAGCATAATTCAACTAACGTTACACATTTGCTAGCAAATGCCTATTCCCGTCTACTCTAGATAAGTCCACGTAGTTAGCTAGTAAGGTTGCGTGCTTCGTACGTCGATCCATCCAATGGCTTAACTTAACTTATCTCCTAGCCCAATGACCTGGCAACTTCTCCCTGTCTTGCTACGCCAAATCCCCAGTGCAGAATAACAATAGCATGCTTACTTTACTACTCTACCAGTAATCTCGTTGCGTCCCCAACAATCTCGTCCATCTTGTCACGGGAATTGTCACGTCTGGACCGAGTTGTATCCACTAAACTTTAATTATGATGGAAGGGTGTTGTCTTGTCTCTTCCCCACAGTAAGCCACTTCTTCATGTACAAAGTACCTTATTTACGCGTTCATGGTTTAGTAACGCGGTGACTTGCACTTGCCTGTCCCATTTAATTGTACCATAGTAGACTGGCGATGTTGGCCTTTCCTTTCAAGGGATCTCCTAGTCCAGTGCAACCGTTCTTATGACGAGAAGGTGTATGGCAGGCACGAACGTCTGCAGCAGGGCATAACCAAGGACTCGACGTGCAACGCAGAACGATGAACCTCTCTTACACCCTCCATATCCGTTACCCCGTCTACCTACAGTACTTGCTAGCGTATACCATCAGCGAACATCAACTACCCTTGCAGTTTACACGGTTGCGGACAGCGAGACCTACGTTTACCACTCTGCCATGATGGCTCTACAGAAGCCGGGTATGACCCTCGCCGAGAATCCTCGCCGTTTTGTGCCAGAACTCGCCAGGAGAGGCATGAGTGTACCGCCGAATTCTCTGCTCTTGCACACGCCTAGAAAGAACCTCATGAGATTGAAACTTCCATCTCCTATGAACGGCGTTTGGAAGCCGTATTATAACACCGTCGTGCTTGATATCGGTACAACCTGGATCGTAGACAAATCGCAGACGAATCGACTTCTTTGGGGCGTCAACTTGGCACCTGGGCATGAATAGAATTCCGCCTCAGTCGCAGACACGTATTTCACTCAGAGCTGCTACCGAGCCGAGCTCAGAGCTCTGGAAGAAGCTATGGAGGTCTGCCGACTGATCTTGGAAGAAACCGACAGGCCCTTTCTGAAGGCTATCTACATCAGATCAAGTTCGATGGATGTCGTCCGAGGGATTACGGAAGAGATCGAACAGTGGATGGAGAATGACGGGAAAACTCAAGCTGGAACAGATGTCCTTTTCTATCAAGCATTTGTCAAAGTACACAAGGCTATTCTACAAATGGAACGCGAAGCCAAACGAGTCACGCGAAACATGGCAATCAAGTTGTGGTATATCCCACGGGATGCGAATCTTGCCGTCCAAGTGCTCAAGGGTCTCAACATGTTCCTGGAGGGCCCCAACTCCCGTCTCCTTGCTCCCGAGGTTGACGAAGTGACCAACGACAACACCTCTGAATCTTCGTCAAACAGTTCCTCGGCGCACTAGTGCTCAAGCTACGAAGTTCTTGTCACTCGCTCCAATTGGCAAAATACGGATGGGATCGTGAGGTTCTACTCTACAGTTCAGTATCAGAGAAAGATGAAGGAAAGGCGAGAGAAAAGAGCGGAACACTAAAAGTAGTGTGAGCTTTAAATAAAAAAGCCCCCCCGTCAATCTCAGTTCGATGAATGCTCTGGTCGAGGTCTGTAGATTTGGGTAGAGAAGGATGCCTAGTAGTACGTATCTGATTGATGACTAAGTTCGCCCTAGCGACCAACTACCAGCTTGACGACGAACCTGAGATCGTCACAGTTTCGGCTTTCGGGTGTAATCGGCGAGGAAAAGTCTGGACATTAGCCTCAGCTGAAGCGAATAATGTCACTTTTGGTCTTGTGCAAGCATTTACCTTTTGTCGGAGCCCTCGAAAAGCCCGCAAATGCCCACCAACACGTACATCGAAGCACACTTGATTTAGAATCAAAAGTTAAGGAGGATTCATAATCATTCTTTTTGAAGCCTCAAAGACCAATCTTTTTTAGAGGCTGGTACCTCTCTGAGATAGTTGTTATACAATAAGATGAACGCTTGCGAAAGACTCCAGTACTCCTCCCATTAGCCTTGACTTTCCTTTCCTTTCCTTTCCCGTGTAGGCACTCTGTTTGGCTTGCCATCCTTAAACACCGGCGACCGTAAGTGTCGCAAAGCAGACCATAATCTAGATTGAGGGTTCAAGAACAAAAAAACATCGCAGCCCTAAATCAAAGGGTGAAGAAAGACCATGACCGTAACTATGAAGCTGCAGTGACCGCCATTGGCGTAGGGGAGGAGGCGTGCATACTGGGAGCACTTTGCATTTCGACATCGACGCCGCTGTTGCTATTGCTGGCGCTGTTGGCCTCTTGGGCGTTCTCCTTGTTTTCCTTGCTGCTGTTATCGGCGGCAGAGGCAGCAGCCTCGCCTTCGGTGCTGGTGTCGAGTGCCGGCTTGGGAGGTGCTTGCCAGCGAGGTATCTCCCAAATGGCGCCAGTGAAGCTCTTGAGGACGAAGTTGCCCTTGGCCCACCGACGGCAGGGCTTCCCGGAGCGATCGAGGGCGCGCAGACCGGCATTGATAGCGCCCATGCTGGCTTTGGGACCGAGTTTATGGGCGCCTGATTGTCGGTTTCCAGAGCCTGAGTGGTCAATGGTGCCGTCCTCACTGTGCAATGTTAGCATGCGCTTCGAGAAGCTTGATGGCGAATGGGTCAGGTCACTTACAGACGAGGCTTCTTCTTCGGGCCGGGCTTGCCCCGAGGCTTGGGTATGCCGTCATTCGTCCCATTGGCAGCTCTCTTGACGCCCTTCTTCTTGGGACCTTCGGTGGGAGGACCCATGGACGATGGCACAGGAGTGTCGTCGCCATTTGTACCATCGGCAGCCGGCGTGGCCGCATTTGAGTCTGAAGCATTCTCGCCGTTGGTGTTGTTGGGAGCAGAGGCTGATTCTGGTTTCGTAGCCGCGGCATCCGGAGCGGGCGACTCGATAGGGTCTTTGACATCCTTGATCGGGGTCTCTTCCTTTACGGGTTCCGGATCAACGAGGTCACGTAGCTTCGTGGGCGACACTTTGAGGTAGACGAGGAGAGACGGCTTGCTGCCCGACTTCCGACGCCCATCGGCAGATTTGCTTTGGGGTGCCATAACGACGCAGCGTTACAGGTAGTCGGTCGGCGGTTGCGGGAAGGGGCTGAGCGGCAAGATGACGCGATGGTTCGGTTCTGAGTCGCGTCGATGGTGTTGAAGGAAGTTCTTGAAGAAGCAGCTTGGTGAAGTGCTGATTCTGAGGGAGGTGGCCTGCTAACCCTCTGGCGTGGTGATGATGATCAGGGTGGGTTTTGAAGGCGCAGGTTTAGGGTGAAATTCTCGGCGGAAGGCTCTTCGCGTGGAGCGGCAAAGGTTGGTGGATTGCGTTTGATTGCTTGCATGGCGTAAATACGTTGGTCTTACCAGTATTATTGCCGTACAGCCAGCGTAACTCCCTTAGAATCTCCTCCTTATTTAGTTACAAGGCCATGAGCCGTGAGTCGTGGCCCAGCCACAGGCACTAGCCACACTTCTTGTGCCACGGCATCCTCTGTACGGCTGAACGAAAGTATAACTTACCCTCTCAACCTTTTTCTTTGTCGGACATGCACAGGCCCAGCGCTATTCTGTAATTGTTAACGTTATCAGTCAGGCACGCCCGGATGTGTTCATGCTGGATTTGCATCTCACGCGCATGTCTCGTCTACGGATATAACGATATGCCGGTAGTAGGAAGCCTGTTTCCATCTCTCCCACTTACTTCTCCAACGCCTGAGGGGACTCGAACATCTTGATAGCTCAAGACGCCTTCCGGAACTGAGTTGAACCATCCCTGCATGGCCTGCCGCTACCCAAGGTACGTGCTTTACATCACGTTAACCTTGCGTAAAGCAACCGCGACCCACACATCTATCCAATGGCATGCAGGCTATTATCCACCCCGGAATATTGAAGCTATCAACATACACTTTTCACATCCCAGAAGAGAATCACTTAGCATGGTGTACGCTGATTTCGGGCATTGATAACTTGTCTCGTGCAGCGTCTTGTTGGAATGGCATTATCAGCTAGCTAGTAGTAACGCTGATTCACGAAGAAGAAGAAGAAAAGGCCGAGACGTTTAGCACGAATCGTCATCGTTGCCCGTCCAATGTACAGGAATGCGTTGCTCCATGCAACGCTTCATCTCCAACTCCTAGAGTATATAGATAAGGGTCACGGATCCTGAACGAGAAGAGAGAGAAGGAAGACTTCAACGAAACTGCCTTTTAAAACTTGATACAACAACTTTGCACAATGGTTCGCCTTTACGGACTATTTGCTTCCACTCTATCACTTCTCGTCAATCTTCCCGTTTCTGAGGCGTCTCTCCTGCCCAGCGGATATGGGCCAATCCAGCTCCACGAAGTCGGGTTCTCGAGATCGGTTCCTTTAGCCGTCGCTGAGCCACTGGGTTCCCATGAGCGACGCCAAGGACAGCCTTACCTACATCACGCAGCGGCTCTCGAGAAGCGTTTAGTCGAGGACAAGGAGTCGACAGTTGATGTCCCTGAGAAGACCTTGCAGAGACTCCTTGACCAGATCAACAGTCTCCGAGACCAACTGAATGAACTGTTATCCATCAAACCAACCCCGGACACGCCCTCGGAGCAAGATGGTAGTCAAGACGGAAGTTCCGCGGGCACTCAGCCCACTAGTCCGTCTGAGCAACCTGATGGTCCCTCGGTAGCTTCACCTGCTCCTTCAGAGTCTCCAGAGGAACATGCAGCAAATCCATCTGAGGGCGGCCCGGAAAGTCAGCCTGAATCCCAGTCCGGCGTGCAACCTGGAAGCCAAAGTGACAAAAGCGAATTAGAATTACCAGACGCACAAGACGAGACAGAGGGACAATCTGACGAAAATGCCCCAGGAGCCTCCACTCGACTTCCTGGCGGCGTGTTTATTCAGTCTTCAGAAACCACCCCCTCCGCAACTGAGAAAGTTGCTCCGAGTCAGACAGTCGAGTCTACGGAAGCAGCCGAGTCTGCAGATGACGCTTGTCTACCGGATGATCAGGTAAGTGGAAATCCTATCGCTCGCCGAAATGTTAACTGCGCAGCAGGAAAGAGTACCGCTGCCGCTTCATCACTCAGCTCTTCCGAATCGACAATATCAACAAAGCGGTCGAGCGCGGCGGAGCAAGACACGGGGACTGGACCTTCAGAAATCGTTCTGTGGCCACATCCGCCAACTACAACTCAAGAACTAAGCGAGCCCAAGCAGAGTACAGGGACTGTACCTACAGATATCACCTTGTGGCCGTACCCGCCAACGCCAAATGCTATCGCCCCGTCGCGGGATGACCAGACACCGGGCATATACTCCAGGCCGTTTGGAATGGCTCCCGTGGAGGGTGAGCGCCGATATAGCACCAGAGTCGTAACGTCTGTCTTGACAAGGAGCTCAACAATCGTCACCACAGCTCGAAAGACGGAGGTGATAGAGATTGGAGGAGTAGATCAGGATACCGAGCCAACCGACGAACAGACAACAACTTCAGGATCAAAGGTGGTAGGCTTGTTGCTTGGCGGTAACAGTACCATCCCGACGCCAAGGCCGGTTTTCAACACCTTAAGCGTTGGCGATGCCATCACGAAGACACCAGATTCAACACCAGATACTGTCGCCTTACTTCCCGACTTCTTCACACCGCTGAGCGATGAGGGCGCCTCTATGACGCCTGCAGCTGCTCAAGGCGCCAAGTTTATGTTGCTGCCTGCGTCGAACGGTACTGCGGATTCGATTACGCTTAGCGGCTTCCAGACCTTGTCGAAGCCAACGACGAGCGTGGGTGAGGGGCTTGAGGAGAAATGAGTATTTGGATGGAACGGTGTTAGAACACTGGGATCTTGGTGTGTAGGGGACAGAGGCTATTAATTACGCGCTTATGTATGGTTTGGGGGTGTTCTTTTTGGCGGGGGTATGGATGAATGTTTTGGATGGTGTGTTTGGAGAAACGGCGGTTAATGAGACGAGACCAGACGAGACGAGACGAGACTATGAGAGAACGGAATACGACACAATGAATGCATTTACTCTCAGATAAGGGCTGCTAGCTGCATGAGGGACTACTGTATTGGCAGGACACGGACTTTCCCTGCTCTACTTGCCACGGTATCTCCAAATCCATGATTATATCTGCAAACGTAGATTGGCCCGGAGCCGATCTTGGTGTTGTGGCCGGAATGGTTTCCGGCCACTGGACCCACTGAACTCCACCTTTTTGGCCGGGCAGTCTCGGCATCAAGTGGAAGGAACCCCCGTGCTGTTGCTGTTTATCCCGGCCGCACTCCTCCAGCTTGCCGCCCTCTTCCCCGCATTTACGCCAACGCGAGTTTCATCGATCTGCTATCCAAGAGAAGAGCAAGCGTCTCCCACCAGTCCCCCCGAGATGCAGTCATTACTTTCCACCAGGATGATTCAAGGAGCCACCAAACTCCCGATGCTGGGGTATGATGGCACTTACACGCTGGTATACCGCAAGTACCGGTCCATGCAGCAGTGCTTATACTGATATATCGGAACATCCACGCGCAAGGCATCATAGCAGCGTGAAGTGGCATAAAGTCGCAAGCTGAAATCATCATTCACCACGTTTCTATTACGTTTCGTTCTCGTGACCAAGCCTCAACCATCCAACATGGGAGTTTGACCTGGTCCGACCGCCCTGCTTGCTCTCTCTCCTCCCCGCTCAAGTGGCCGGAAACCATTCCGGCCACCGAGTACTTAGGCGGCGAGCGAAGCTCCTGGGAAAAAGACGCAATCTTGAGACGACAAATACCACGACCAGTGCCCAAAACATCACTCTTCAAGTTTCCTCACCACTTCACGCGTCCTCCTATCCTTTCAACATGGGATCCTTCGGTGGCAGTGCTCCCTTCCACGTTCTCCATGACACTCGTCCGGATGACAATTCCCTCCCTGCCTTCATGGTCTCGACTACGCGGGGTTTCCTCCCCCGTATGAACCCCATCGTTACGCTGCCCGAGGAATTTAACGCGTTGGAGTCTATCCTCCAGCGTATGCCTGTCAAGACACTCACGGGAGAACCAGGCCTGCTCGCTCAGTTCAGGCTTGGCGAGGTTGTCGATAAGGAGTTTCCTGACTTGACGGATGCCGTCGACAAGTACGGAGATAACCTCCCCTTGCAAAACGCCCTGTACCGGGACTACTCCTTCCTGGCATCGGCTTACTTGCTTGAGCCATGCCACCATCGGTTCATCAAGGGCGAGCCGTACGGGCTGGGTAGAGATGTTCTTCCAGCTCAGATCGCGCATCCCATTGCTCGATGTGCTGCCATGTAAGTCTGGTCTCGACAAAGCCTAAGTCTGACAGGAACATGACTAACACTGCTCAAGTTGCGGCTTCAAACCCTTCATGGAGTATGCCGGCTCCTATGCACTATTTAACTACCGTCTCGTAGACCCAGCCGCAGGCATGGAATACTCCAACCTTCGCCTAATCCGGGCCTTTGAACACGGCCTCGACCCTACATCATCTGAAGCAGGCTTCGTTCTCGTGCACATCGATATGGTCAAGAACTCGGGCCCGCTCGTAGCAGGAACCGTCAAGTGTCTTGATGCCGTGTTAGCTCCCGGCTCGGTGCTCAGTCCTGTGGAGCGCCGTGCCAACTTCAACGAGGGTCTATCCCTTGTGCTTGGAGCGCTTCAGAAGATCAATCGTACCATGGAAACTATGTGGTCCAAGTCCAAGCCCATGGAGTATACCAGCTTTAGAACCTTCATCTTTGGCATCACTTCGCAGTCCATGTTCCCCAACGGTGTGGTATATGAGGGCATCAATGACAACAAGCCCATGTCGTTCCGCGGCGAGAGTGGTGCGAATGACTCCATCGTTCCACTCATGGATAACCTACTCCAGGTACCGATGCCTGATACACCTCTCACGGAGATTCTGCAAGATTTCCGTGAGTATAGGCCTAGTAACCACAAGAGCTTCCTGCTGTTTGTCAGAGAGCGCTCGGCCGAGCTCGACTTGAAAGCGTATGCTCTGGGACAGGCCCGCTCATCGGTTCCCCCAGGCGACGAAGACGCACATCTTATCTGCGAATCTCACAGTCTCTGGCTCCAGATCCTCGATCAGGTACGCGACTTCCGCTGGCGACACTGGTGCTTCGCACGCGAGTACATCCTGAAGCGAACGTCTCACCCTACGGCTACGGGCGGAAGTCCTATCGTTACGTGGCTGCCAAATCAGCTGCAGGCGGTTTTGGCTGAGATGTCGGCCGTGAACGAGTTGGCGAGTAAGCATGGGCGCAAGCTGGGTGAGAAATGTGAGAGTATCATGGAGGCGGCGGAGAGGCAGAGAGAGACGTTGCAGAAGGAGGTGGGAAGATATTGCGCTGAGAGGGGCGTTTCTCGGCCTTGATGTATCGTGGAGTCTTGTAGATTTACATGAGAGGATTGGTATTGTGGTGGTATGCGAGTCTTGGTATTTCGCATTCTTTGATCGCTTTTTGTGTTTGTGTTTGTGTTTGTGTTTTGCATCAAGCACGACAGATATTTACAAAGTGTCTTGAAGCGATATCATCTATACCAGGTCTCTCATCTGAACAGACTAAACAGGAGCACAGGACAAGTTAGTGAGCGTAACTTTTCAGTCAGAGAATGCTTAGCAACTAACTAGAATTCATCCGAATAAGACCTGTTGGTGGCGTCGATTGAGCTACTGTATGATTCAAAAGCCACCCCTCCGCTATCTACAAATGTTTGACTTACGCGGACAACCCCCCCCCCCCCCCCTCCAAGCATCAATGCGTTCGCTGCTGGTGACAATGGCAATAGCAACAACAATATCCTCAATAAATAAGCCTGCATCGGGGCGCACCATTCTGGCCGAAAGAGGAAGCTGCAGACCATTGTGCTTACGGGACCCCCCCATGCAATGCAGAAGTCGATCTCGTCCATTGGAGGCTTCACAAACTCGCCCTTGATTGGATTGGGTGGAAGATGAATCATCCCGGCCCAGCCTTGTCCAGTCTTACCGACATGAAGAAGCGGCGTGGGCATGGTGAAGTCTTGGGGTTCTCTTCGAGGATCTGCGTGTGCTCTTGATAGTTTGTGACTTTGCGCTTACATCTTGGACGACTCTCTGACAGACTGAAGCTGTGATGTTGACAGAGCCCATCTCCGTTCTGTGGCAACAAGATGATCAGAACAAAGGGGATATGTACTGAGCGACTACTCGCCACCTCATCCACGATGCGTCTTCTCTCCGCAGCACTAGCCTTCATAGTGAGCGCTACTCTGGCTTCAGGGCAGACCACAGAGCGTTATGGTTCAGTTCTTCAATACCCAGATGGCCTCATGCCTCGCTTCTTCCTGGATAAATCGATGCCCTTCGCGAAGCGCGATGGAGAGTGCGGTGCAGATAAGCACAGCTGTGAGTCCTCCAACCACCTTCTCCAGCTCGGCTTGCGCTCGAGGTCTCGTAAGGCTAGAATAGACTAGGCTAATCTGTGATTGTAGGTCTAGATGTTGGCTTCGGCGATGCATGCTGTGACAACGATACCTACTGCTACGTCAACAGTGACGGTGCCGCAAAGTGCTGTCCCTTCGGCTCTAACTGCACGACTGGTGACAAGGGCGACAGCGAATGCAGTTCGACGGCCTACCAATGCGTCCGCACCACAACCGTTTATGGAACGCCCTCTGCTCAGACGGGATGCTGCGGCCGCAAGTGTCCTGCCACGAAGCTCTTCCTCTGCCCTGAAGATCTCGGCGGGAACTGCTGCCCCTACGGCGCCGAGTGTCGAGCTGGTGGGAACTGCGTGTCGCCGATAACCACGTCGGCCAGGGTGAGTCTCACACCTGTGGCAGAAGGGTGTACCACGTCGCAGCATAAGTGCAATGATGGAAACGGATGTTGCGGTAACGGACAGAGATGCACCAGCGTTGGCGGGACCGGATACTGTGCAGCTGAGGAGACGGGTATCACCATTGTTGGCGGACCTCCCGAAGATGGAGATGGAGACCCGGGGCTCTCGACAGGTGCAAAGGCAGGTATCGGCGTAGGCGCCGTCGTTGGATCAGGTATTCTCATCGGAGCTCTAGCCTGGCTATTCATCGGGAAACGAAGACGGCGAGAAGGCACGCTCAGCCGTGAGATGAGAATGCAGTCCGGCGCTGGTAACGAAGGGGAGGGGAGCGCAGCGAACAGAGACGGCATGACGGAAATGATGGGCAGCGGCAGCTTGCACCCCGGCTTGGCGCAGGACTACTTCAGCTCCGACGGCGTGTCGGCGGCTGGAGCATCCACTTCGCCGGGCCGGGGCCGGGGTATGCCGAGTCCACAGGGACCTGGAAACATGACGACGCCGGTTGAGATAGATTCGACCGGGACGAGTAGTGCGTTGACAACACCGGGTGCATTCTATACGCCCGGGTCACAAGGCGTCGAGGGTCGCTATGAGCTGTATGGTACTGATGAACGACCGCGGAGGTCTTCGTCGCTTGCTCGTACGCCGCCGCAAAGTCCGTATGGAGGCTTGACAAGGTTAGAGTAGACAGGCCTATTGTGATCGGAGATGGGATAAAAGTCCAAATTTCGTCTGATATACTGATTGAACGCCTAGCCGAGCCCATCCTGTATGAAGAAGAAGATAAGAAAAAGCCAAATCCATGCCGACATCTTACGGAAGCAAACACCACATGCGTAAACTCCTCAAAGTACGAAATCAACATAGCCACCCGTATCTTGGTCTCAAACGCCATACACCTGTCCCGAATGCCTACTTCAAAAGCCGTAACCTAAATCACCGTTATGCTGGTCCCCACAATCTAAGCTACGACGCCGCCAAAGGGTGCGCAGGTCCTTAGATCCTTGACTAGTTCGTTCACGCTGCTGAGGTACTGGCTCAGAAGCTCTTGCTTCTCTTCGGTGGTAAGTGTGATATCTGAGCCTGAGCGTTTACGCTTGGAGTCGGTGTTGTTGAAGGCGCTGGCGAGCTTAGAAGGGTTTCGCTGAAACAGGGCGGGGACCGAGTCGCGCTGGTCGGCGCGGGGGATGGAGGGCGTCTCGGGCATGAGATAGAAGTAGAGAAACTCGACAAGCTTGAGCTTAACCTCGCGGGCGGTGGAGCGCGACTTGAAGAGGGATGTGATGGTGAGGAGGCCATCCAGGTCCTCAAACGAACGCGTATTTTGAGGGGTGTCGATGAGGGCGGTAACGAGGGTGAGGAGAGTCGCGGATTGAATGGCTGGGCAGTTGTAAGGCTCGAGGAGGTCGAGGAGAAGCTGCGAGGAAAGGCACGTTAATATAGATGTCACTTCGTGATAGCATGCGGATCAAGGCGAGACGCCAGAATGCCTGTACTTACGTTCATGTTCTGCTCACGAGAGAAGAGCGACTTGCTGGGAGGATGCAGCAGCAAGAGCCCTTGAATGAGATCCAGCGCACTCAGTATTAAGAGGTCGTTCTGTCCATCGCTCCCTTTGGCCATGAGGCGGTCAAGGGTGCTGATGAGTCGCGTGGCTACATTCCATTCAAAGCCCTCCTGCAACTTGAAGAATTCTCGAAACGCTGGGTCCTGCCCCATTCTTGAGAGATCCTTGCCCGGTGAAAGAGGCGCGGCTTCGCCGTCAGCATTGATGCTATCCTCATCATCTGCGTCCGAGTCTCGTCTCCGCTGGGCGCGGTCGTTGCGCGAGTTGGAGAGGCAGATCTGAGCAAGCAGACCCTCGACCTGGCGCAAGCCCTTTCGGATCTTGGGGCCATCGTAGGATGAGAGGTTGTCAAATGCGAGTGATAGGAGTGTCTCCATCCTTGCCTGATTGTGCGTTTTCAGGATGCAGAAAGTAATGTCGGGTACGAGGTTTGTTGTGGGCGGTAAGATGAACGATGCTCAATGGTTCGGTTTGTTTACACCGAAAACGAGGAATAAGAGTGACAAGATTGAAACGCCAGAACAATGACCAAAAGACAGCAAAGAAGCAGGAAACTGCAACAGCAGCAGGGCGAGATATCTTAACACAAGGACATTTGAAGAATTGAATAAATTGGTATTATGCACTGATGCCGTGACAAGAGTCCGAGCAGTGATAGTGCTGGTGGAAGCAGTGACCTGGAGAATGGGTGGTCTTCTTAGCGGCGGTTTTGCCGTTGGTCATGGCTGGCAGGTGGTCGAGCGGTCGTTATTTCCCCAGCAACGGCTGGGTTCATCGTCGTCCAGTATGGTGGTACGTATCACTAGGCGCCTGAGGCCGGGCCATTTCCGGCAACGGGTTTACTACGGGGCCCCTCCCCACTCATTCCACTGGAGAGAGCCCGATTAGCCCGACTAGCATTGCACTGCCGGAGGAAGGCAAGGAACTTGCAACGTGAAAACTCTGGATGAGATGAAGCTCTGGTAGAATAGCGCCTTGATGAGCCGGGGTGCCCTTCTGGAAGATATGGATCCTCAAATGAGCTTTGGGCAGCAAGGGCAGGGCAATGTCGGCCGAATGGGCATCAACACAATCTCATCAACATTGGACGTCTAGGATTTGAAGGGATTTCGAAGGGACCGAAGAAAAGGTACGGGTAGCTGCATGGTAACTTCCCGGGAGGGGGCATCCATGGCTCTTGTTTCTAGGGTCTGGTGCAACCAACTCTACGAGTCCCCAATCCCCTCGTATGCACAGATTGGAATAGTTGGCTTGCCTGTCACCTGTTGCGTTAGGCCTTGGCAACAATCCAAAGATCACAGGAGATGCAACGTTCCTCTTGGAAACGTTTGACTGGGAGGACAATACTACGTAGTCGAGTATTCGGGTAGCAGGCGACAGCAGAAAACCGAGCGAGGTCTTACTTACACTCCGCTCAGCAGGTCGCGTCAAGGCTCGCGTTGAAGTGACGTTTCAAGGGCCGAAAAAAGCAAATCCTGTACTTGACCCGTACCCATGATTCGATCCATGCCACCATGGTGCTTCGAACGAACATCCTTGCAATACCAGGGAAGACTCAAAGACTCGAAGAGTCGATGACGAGAAGAAGACCCGCTCCGACAGATCCAGATCTCGGACTTTACGGACGACTAGGGAACGAGAAAGACGGCCTCACGTTTACGATCTGTAACTACGATGAGTTATCCGTACTCAGATTAGCTGGTCCAGTACCTGTGCCTATGCGGTGCTCTGTGGTCTATTCCTTCACTGCGCGGCGGCACCAACCTACAGAGGGACAGTACCTACTCTAGGCTACTCTACAGTACTGTAGATAGATCTAGGACGTCATCAACAACAGTTTTCGGTCGCGCGAATGCCCCCGTAAGCCGAGCGTCAGCGCCTCTCCTGCTCTTAGGCTGCCTGCGGGGCTATTTGGTTTGCTGCTGGGCGATGCGGGCCGCCTTACACTACACTTTTAAGCTGCTTGTGACTCTTGGCTCGCAGACGGACGAAACTGTCTGACCAAAAGTATGCTTGTATTAAGACGGAGCTTTGCCCACATAGTTTTCACATCTCTTCTCACAGCTTATCTAGCCGTCATCTTCACTGCTCCGACGCATGAGCTCGTTGTCTAACACAAGGTACGTCGCATATGCTTTGAAAGTCCCACGTACTGTAGGTGCCCTGAAGATCTGGACCAGCTTCCCCACAAAGCGCTGTGGCTTGTCGCCATATTTACCACTGTCGCCGCTAACTTACAGTACGTTGGCACGCTATCGCATACAAGCTGTTACAGCCACTTCCCATCCCATCGTCATTCCTCCCCCAGGCTGCGGCCAAGCTCCAGTTTCACATGATGGCTTACGGGTTTGACAACTGCGCACCTTGAAGCAGCATCACCAAGGCCCGGCTCAGCCATGTTCGTGTCGTAACCTTTCTGACACGTTTCTATACAGCCACAGATATCGACTTTCCCCTTTTCAACCTCGAAACCGCCCTGTTTCTGCCATCTCTGCGAACCGGATTGGCCTTCTCCCTTCCACCTCGCCTCCATCTCGTACAGCGTATGCGACCGAAACCCAACAGCTTTACCCTTTGTCCCAACAGCATACATGAACCATCTGCCCTCGCTTCTGCATGTAACTTTGTCCTGCTTATTAGCGCCCAGCCTCGGTGGCTTTTATTTCCTCCTGCTCGGTCTCTCTTCGACCTCTTCGACCTCGCATACTACGATCGCATCCTAGAGTCGGGCTTCGTCTTGACCTCCAGCATCCTCAGCAACCGCACTCATGCTCTCCCTCGAGATGGAAAAGCAGCTGCCTGTGAACCCGCTGGCTTCGCCAAACGCCATCCCTCCGCGAACCTCGAGCTCCGGCGTCAGCTCGCTCAGCAAGTCGCCCCCGACGAAGCCCGTCCTGCGACCCGTCTCCGAGAGTAACTGGCTCGGCCAGAAGCAGCAACGCATAAACAAAGCCATCCCGTATTCTGGCCTGGGAGTTGGGCAGTCTCCCAACTCACCGCCCGATCCCGATAGGTACGCCTTTGAGGATCTCAACTTTACCGCCCAGCGGTCATGGACCGACGAGAAGGAAAAGATCGTTCGAGGGCCGTTCGACTACGTTATCAGCCATCCGGGAAAAGACTTCCGCGCTCAGCTAATAGGCGCCTTCAACGCCTTGATTGACGTGCCACAAGATAGCCTCGACGTTATCACCCGCGTTGTTGGTATGCTGCACGAGGCGTCACTTCTTGTAGACGACGTACAAGATTCATCTGAGCTACGTCGCGGCTTCCCTGTAGCACACAACATCTTTGGCGTTGCCCAAACGATTAACTCGGCAAACTACATCTACTTCGCCGCCCTGCAAGAATTGCAGAAGCTTAACAACCCCCAGACAATTACGACGTTTGCGGAAGAACTCGTCAACCTGCATCGCGGCCAGGGCATGGATCTCTTCTGGCGGGACACCCTAACCTGTCCTACCGAGGAGGACTACCTAGAAATGGTCGGTAACAAGACGGCAGGACTCTTCCGTCTCGGCATCAAATTTATGCAAGCCGAATCATCGGGCACCGTCGATTGCGTGCCGCTTGTCAACCTCATTGGTCTCATCTTCCAGATTCGCGATGATTACATGAACTTGTCATCAAAAGAGTACAGCGACAATAAAGGCATGTGCGAGGATCTGACTGAGGGCAAGTTCTCGTTTCCTATCATCCACAGCATCCGATCCAACCCATCCAATATGCAACTTGTCAACATCCTCAAGCAAAAGACAACAGACGTTCAAGTCAAGCGATACGCTGTTGCATACATGGAGTTGACAGGCAGCTTCGAGTATACTCGTAAGGTTCTCGCTGTCTTGGTCGCCCGAGCTCGCAAGATGGCGGATGAGTTGGACCAGGGACGAGGGTGCTGCAAGGGTGTTCAGAAGATTTTGGATAAGATGGTCATTCAATAATCGCCACCCTTGTCTCGGGTAGTGTGGATGCACAGCATGCTAGCGGTGCCTTTTCATTGGTTTTATGCATCACGTTTAATGAGCAGAGCGCATTTAGTTTGATCTCGACAAGCGGCGTCGAAGGAGGATAACATGATCTTCTAGTTGGGATATAGGGTTTATAAGTTTGTTTGTCTGGCACAGATACCCCATTGGCTTCAATCGAGCCTAGAGGGTACGGGAAGATGGACGACAATAATTTAGGTGAACAGAACAGCATTAGGCATATGGACTACTCCCAATGAATGAGTGCTGAACAATGAGTGCTGCAACTTCAAAAGTCATCAGATGATGGTACATATTTCTGATACCCCTACTGTTCCCGTATCTGGCCCGTTGTCCTTACACATAATCCGAACACGCCGATGAACGCCCTCGCAAAGTCCCACCTGAAGCAGTTCACTTGATGCATCGTTCGTCTTAACACCTGCTCAACACGGGGCTTTTATATACTTGTCGCAGTCGATGCCTTGCGCTTCACTAACCGTACCCACCGCCGCCGTCTCCATTCACCTCTCCGGCCCGTAGCATCCTCACCCTCCTCCCAGCTTGTTCGCAGCGTCGAGCCAGCCTTGCCCTTCCCCTTGATACTGCTGCTGCTGCTTCCGCCACCATCTACAGACCCATCTGTGCGATCATCCCGTTCGTCGTGGATGTCATATACCCATCTCTCGCCTTCTGTCTCAACCTCGACACCTGTGATGATGCGCTCTTCCACCCACTCACGACTCCAGAGGTCGAGCGCCCATTTCTTCTCGCTCCATTCCCATGCTTCTGGAGGTAGTACGTCTTCGAAGAAGCGTGTTCCGCGGGGTCGATCTTTGGTGATGCGCTGCTGTGAGAGCGGATCGTACGGCGATGGGGAGAAAAGCCAGGGCTCCCACTCGCCTGCAACCGACATACGTTGCAATTCGAATATTTCGACTTCGCGCGTCTCTGGACTTGAGTCGAGGATAACGTCGCGCGCGATCCAGGCGTCGAGCCACGACTTGGCTCTCGCTTCTTGGGGCTGTAAGCGCTCCTGATGGGCAGCTGCGAGGAGGCGCGCAACGCTCGGATGACCCATGCAAATGATGAGCCAACCAGTAAGAAGAAAAATGAAACGCCAAGGGAGGATATGGGCGGCAATTGTCATGAAAAGACCAGCGGCAGAGAGGAAAAGAAAGAGGGCAGAACTAAGAGACTCGTTGCTAAAGTTTGTTACTGGGACGAGCAGGGCGACAACCTTGTCGTGGACTTGACTGAAGTCATCCATGCAGTTCTGTAGATCGCGCATGTTGCGGAAGAAATCCTTGCTCAGTTCCTTAACAGGCCGCACCGTAGGCGCAGGCGCCAAAGGAGGACCTCGAGGCGAGTACCCGACATTCTGTTCGCTTGACAGCGTGCCTTTCGGCGGGGCAGGATGGCGAGCGAGGAAGGCGGGGATGAAGACGCCAAGAAGAAGGATAGCAATCGGCAAGACGCAGAGGAGGTAAGGATCGAGGCAGACGAAGGTGTAGACGGCAAGAAGAGATACGGTATGAGAGGTGCGGCGCCAGGAGAGGAGGCGGATGGCGCGAGCCTGGAATTTGAAGACAACGCCGATTCGAGCATTGAAGCGACGGAAGTTGTATGACATGGTGGTGATGTTGAAGTTCGGTTTCTCGGCGTGCGTGATGGCAGCGTTATCGTCATTGGAGAAGCCGCCTTCGTTGACATTGCCATGGTCATCGTCGGTAGGCATTACTTGCTGTAAAAGCCTAGAGGATGCGCATGATGGTCAGTACTTGGGTCTACTTCGCAGTCATGAACTCAAAGGGTGAAGGCTAACCTCTCGACAAGTCGATCCTGCAGGCTCGCCTTCTCTCGAATAGCCGCCAATCCACCGCGCAAACCTCCTCTGCGCTGCTGCGGCGGCGATGCGTCCGAGGGTATAGCCGGACGCGCAGACTCTCCGTCCGTTTGGGGTGAAGGCTCCTGCTCATGGCCGCGGCGGCGCTCTGGTGTTGAGGACGGAGAGTCGAGATGAGATCCAGAAGCGAGGATCTCGGTGGTGAAGTCGTCCATCGAAAGCGGGATGGCACGGTAACGACAAGTTGAGGATTCAAAGACCACTCAAGTCACGCAAGGGTGCGTCGCGAAGTTGGTGTTGTGGAAGGTAGGTGAGGTTCGAAGGCTCGGGCATGTGACACTGGCGCTGACATCACCGCTTCTGCGTTGGGTGACGGCGGGCGGTTTCAGCTGGCTGCTGTACCTGTACACCATCAGTACCGCCGGGACCCTGTGGCGTAGCGCGGCCCGTCGCGTTCTAGAGTAGAGTAGACAGCTCCTTTCAGATCTCTATACTTCTACCATCTTATCACGTCCGAAGCTGGTACGAGTTGACATTGTGCACCGTTGAAACGAGGATCCCGAGAGTAGGTAGTACGCCAAGGTGTAGAGATCTACAAGCAGTGATGGCCCATTGCGAGCTGAACTACAGCGGTCATTTGTGATTGTGTTTCAGCTGAGTAAAAGTCAAGCACTATAGTCAGTCGTGCATCGTGAGGCGATCGTGAACCGGGGAGTCAAGAGTGATTGATCTATCTCCGGCTTGTGCCATCATGTCAGACACTCACGAAGGGTTGTTGGAATCGTGCAGCAGATGCGCGGCGAGGGCAAGCGGCGGTGAGCTAGGGTTTGATATTACAAGACAGCAGCATTGAACATCGTATACCGCGTGTACAAAATAGTGAGATAAGTTCAGTGGGAATATAATCCTAATCAGGCCACAATAGCGTCCTCTCCCCTACATTTAACGAGTCATGACCCGCCAAGCGGCTCTGTATTCTCGAGGCAGAAATGAGACTGTTGACAGTCTATTCAGATCTTCGTGGGTGATGAGGATACCAATACTCCATAGTAATAGACGAGGGAGAAAAAGGACCACAGAACCACCCAATCCCACGATGTTTCGTGAAATTCAGGGCTTTCGCAACGAGGAATGCTAGCGTTGCGGGTGCCCAACACACAGGGACATCCCATGACCTTCAGATGCCCGTGCCCGAGCGCTCAACGACCCTCTATTCCCGCTTTGTGTGATCTTGGCCCTTGATCCCCCCCCCCCCTTGTCAATCTCATCCATTGTTTGGCCGTTGAGGCGAGAGCTCGAGCAAATGCCAAGCATGTTTGTTGATGGCGTTTGTGCAGCCTTTTCGAGTTGTGTTCGCGATTGCTCGCGGATGCGTATAAGAGGCATGGGCTCGAGCACTACTAGTGCTGGTGATATGCTATGACCTTTGTTTCGACAAGGGAACTGAGGTACTGTAGCTTAGACGCTATCCATCAGTGCAAGGATATAGAAAAGTCCGAAGTTGTTGATCAGGACGGTTTCTTGATTTTGTACCTGAGATGTTAGACTACTAGACTAACAGCCTACTCTAGATAGATAGATAGTACCTAAGATACGAGGGGGCGCTTTGCAGTAGCGTACATCCATCCGTCTGTATATGTATGTATGGATGTATGTGCAGATGTACTCTGCAGAGTATCAGATCGTGATATGGCGGCAAGTTGCTGCAGCTACTGCACCTGCAATGCGGCCGGTCACCCCAGCATTTCTTCCTATCGAGATCATCCAGCTCAACAAGTAGCCTGTACTGGGGTACTCAGAGGATGTCATCACCCAAGTCATCACTTGACATGCTCGGAAACCGGTACCAAAGCAACCTGTTTGTACACTACTTCCAGCTTCCAGCTCCTCTTGAACCAACAGCAGATACGAAACAATCAGGTTACCTGCCAGTGAGTGCTGTAGTGTTTTGGCGCAAGGATGCTCCGAAAATGGTGGGCGACCTGAGTAGCGGTACATGCAGTCCTTGACGAGTCGGCGCCTTTTCACCCCTGTAGCCCCTAGCTACGAGGTACCGAGAACCTGCCGACCCTGTCAAGGTACCTGGGCGCTCTACCAGCCGCCAGCCGCCAGCCGCTGCTCATTTCATGTGCCATGCCCCTTCCGGACATCACTCTCTTTCTCGAAAGCAACGTCGCTCTCACAATCTCGCATCACCACACGCCTTCTTCATCTCTTGTTGAAAGCTACAGAATAAGGGCCTGTCCTGCTCGATTACCGTGCGTCACTGTATCCAGCTGCTCCAAGAATCTCCCCCCGCGTCGCTCCTTCTATCAGCCGCCGTGTTCCGGAATGAGGTAGCCGTCCGAATGCGCTCAGCTCCCTGACCGGACTGAGTCTGTGCTAGCGAACGACCCCCCCGTGAATCCACACTTCGTCGTCGCATTGCCAGCCACGCCAGGCCCCTCGAACTTGACGAACCCTATGAGCCACGAGCACAAGGCACCTGCTGGGCCTCGTCCAGCGAACTTCTCTACTCGGCTGTAAGGCTGCCCTTTCTTCCCCTTTCGCCTGTTCGTCCAATTCGACCTGGGCGCTCTTCTCTATTGCCGTGCTCTCCTGAGTCTTCAGCCTTACCCTCAGTGTTCTTCACCCGTCTGATGGCTTTGCTGATCTCGGCTGCTCTTTGACAGGGGCCAATCTTCGCGTCCGCGACCGACTCAAAATTCCTCGAGCCCGACACTTGACCTGGGCGGTCAGATGCTGACAGCATCGAGCTCTAATAACCGGTCACTCTTTTCGTTCGGACGGGATGGCGAGTCGAGCCAATTAGGCGAATCCACTAGTACATTCGAATTTCTACCCTCTGTCAGTTTCGATGACCTCCAGAGCAGCATTGAATCTGCTTCTTCCGAATTCAAACTAGCTCAGTTTCCTTCTCCTACCGGTGAGGGGAGCATTCTCGACATTCACGGTCTGTATGAACCCATGATGTCTGAGAGATCTCGAGGCCACGGCCAGCAAAACGCTTCACCGTCTATCACAAATCCACCTTACAATCGAACGAACCGCTCTGGCTCGCTCTTGGGACGGCCCAGCGCGTCCAGCCGGCAGCCGAGTCTCTCGCTCGGACAATTGAAACCCCCAAGCCCTCCCGATAACTCGAACAACAATGCAACGGCACGAAGCAACCGCCCTCGAAGCCACCATCCGCCTGTATCCAACACCGCTGCTTCAAAAGCACCCCGGAAATCTATCGGACCGGGCGTGGCAGGAGAGGGAGACAATGGCGCAAAAGGAACCCCAAGAAGACGCCCTAGTCTTGTATCGGATGGAGTAGGAGGTGGCTCTACGAGGGCTTCTCTTGACAGCACAGCATGGCTCGACAGCTCAAGAAATCCGGCAAACTCTAGAACCCTAAAGCCTAAGATGGTGCAACAACAACCACCACCGTCACGGCCCAACCAAGCAAACAGCTCCACTGGTAACACTCTCCCACCGGAGCAAAACCATCATTCAACGTTTGCCCCTCGTTCACCACACGTGGGTGTTCGAGGGAGCAACACACCATCTTCTACCAGCAAGAGAGCTTCCGTCATGCCTGGCAGCCACCACTCCTCGCATGCAACAGGTCTGGGTGCCAGGACTATCAGTCCAACCGATACCCGACGTATAAAGCGCCTGTCAACTATGCCACAATCTCAAAGTTCAAGAAACTTCTCAAACGTGCCTCCTCCGCCGTCCTTGTCGAGTGAGGTAAGGCCAGAGTCGAAATCGCCTTCCATGATACCTCGCAAGACGTCTATCACGCCCTCTTCATCCAGGACCACCCCCGATCTGAGCCGGAAGTCGTACCATTCAGGCATATCTATCAACTCGACTTCCACTTTTGGCAATTCACGGACGTCGCTAGGTCCTCCACAGCCGCGACTGCCACAGTCTTCGTCCACGTCACGATTACCTGCGCCAAAAAACACGACAGTGCACAATCCTTTACCTGCAGATGACGGGGAAGACGTTCCACCTGTACCCGCCATTCCTAAGGCTTACGAGTCGCCCAAAGACGCGCCAGCAGATGCTTACTTCATGGAAAAGAGGAAAACTGGTTTAAGTAACCTGGATGCACTTGGTGTTAATGCGAACATGACCGGCACTATTTCCATGCCAGTTTTCCCTGAGCCTACCAAATTACAGCGGAAGCCGAGCGCACGGAAGAGCCTGGCGCTGACTGGATCGTCGCAGACAGGAGCCCAGGGTGTGCAAGCTAAAAGACATACGCAACCGCTAAGACTGCCGCCTATGAACCTCGGCCCACTGAGCACTCCCACTACAAACAAGATCACAGCGTTGCAAGACCGAGGGGGCATCGGAAGGAATGTGAGCCCTCCCGTCTCGAGGCAGATCCTTAAAACGCCAACAACGCCTCTGACGGCGTCGAAGAGCGCATATTTTGCTAAGACCAGACATGGCGATACGCCTGAGTTGCCACCACTTCGAAGTAGCAGCTCTGTCCACCACTTGCCTCTCACGCCTTCTCCTCCTGACGTGAGCTCGTCAGACTCATTGCTCAGCTTCAAGGACATTGACCACAAAGCAAGCATGTCGCCATTCCTATCATCGTCTGTGCCTAAAGGAGGAGCGGCGCCTGGCTTTTTGAAAAGGTCAAAGACCGGCCATGATTTCGCCACTGATGTTGATCGCGGCCTGTTCGATGATCAGATGGCGACTAAGCCTGTTGGACCCCGGACTCTCAAGGATCAGAACTACCCTCCAAAGTCTCCTCCGCCGGTGGAGTCCACGCCAGACGAGCCCCAGACGCCATCGTCTATGAGTTCGATCAGACGAAAGCTAAGTTTATCGTGGAAGAGAGGTAACTCCAAGGGCGGTGCACCGACGCCTGCAGAAGGAGCCGAAAAACTTCCCGAGATGCCACACCAGCATCAGGAAAGCATGCCGCTGCCACGAATTCCAGCATCAGCGACAACTGGCAACCTGCCCAACACGAAACAGCCCTCGCCGAGCCCCACTGCCAAGGCAAGTGGAGGCTATCTGGAGTCGCGACGACGGAAGAGTTCTGCTGGCAGTCTCAACACGTTCGCGGCACACGAACGCACGAAAAGCGATAATTGGAGTGGCAAAAAGCCTATACCAGATGTATCCACAATGCCTACTGCCCGTAATGCCTCTGTGATGCAGAAGATTCTTCGACCTAGGACGGCTTCAAGTAACCACAGAGGCCCCGAGTCGTGGTCCGCAGATCTCGATAAGGACGACTTGGCAGCCGAAGAGGAGATGGCGAAGCTGGGTTCACGTCGTAAGGAGACTGATGTTGCTGCACGAACGCTTGACGCTCTCAAGAAGAGGGCGACACCCAAGGAAAGAGTTGGCTCGCATGAAGCAATCCGCATTGCCATGCTGAATATCTATGAACGCGGTGAGATCGTTGACTATAGCGATGTATATTTTTGCGGCACTCAAAACGCGCACAAGGTTGTGGGAGACCTGCAATCTGATGCACCGAACTTTGGTTACGATGACGAGCGCGGAGACTACACTATCGTGCCGGGAGATCATCTTGTTTACAGGTATGAGATCATTGATGTTCTTGGAAAGGGAAGTTTTGGGCAGGTGGTTCGATGTATCGACCACAAGACTGGCGGACTCGTTGCGATCAAAATCATCAGAAACAAGAAGAGGTTCCATCAGCAAGCTCTTATCGAGGTAAACATCCTCAAGCAGCTTCGCGAATGGGTAAGTTCCAGATTACTAGCGGAACATGTAGCTTGAAAGTGACTAACACGGATACAGGACCCCAAGAATAAGCACAGCATGGTAAATTTTACCCAAAGCTTCTACTTCCGCGGGCATCTTTGCATATCCACCGAGTTGTTGGACATGAATCTTTACGAATTCATAAAGGCACATGCCTTCCGAGGCTTCTCTTTGCGGATCATCCGACGCTTTACGAAGCAGATACTGAGCTCGCTGAATCTGCTTAAGCAGCACAAGGTTATTCACTGCGATCTGAAACCAGAGAATATCTTGTTGCGTCACCCTCTTCACTCAGAGATCAAAGTCATTGATTTTGGTTCCAGCTGTTTTGAGAATGAGAAGGTGTATACTTACATCCAATCCCGATTTTATCGCTCACCAGAGGTCATACTTGGCATGACGTACGGGATGCCAATTGATATGTGGAGTGTGGGATGTATTCTCGCCGAGCTTTACACTGGTGTACCAATCTTCCCCGGAGAGAACGAGCAGGAGCAGTTAGCTTGTATCATGGAGGTATTTGGCCCTCCTGAGAAACACTTGATTGAAAAGAGCACCAGGAAGAAGCTCTTCTTCGACTCGATGGGCAAGCCAAGATTGACGGTATCGTCCAAGGGACGCAGACGCCGGCCATCCTCCAAGACTCTACAGCAGGTACTAAAGTGCGATGACGAGGTGTTCCTTGACTTCTTATCGCAATGTCTTCGCTGGGATCCGGAGAGGCGAATCAGGCCCGAAGAAGCGATTCAGCACCGATTCATCACTGGGCAAAAGCCATCCGCCTCTCGTATGCCAGCACGCGAGTCTTCGCCTATGAAGCGTCACAACACTGTTCCGGCTCCGCGACCTCTGCCGGAACCCCCCGGCGCCGGTCCCAAGGTTCCTTCGACCCTGCGGACCGGTATGAGCCCACACAAACCCGTATCTAACGGTTCTCGGAAAGTGTCGGGAATGACGGGAGCAATGAACCAGAGTCCGGCAGCCAAGCGAACTAGTGCCAATACCAGTAGCGCGGCCATCGCGGCTAGTAATCTCCCTCGGGCAGCAGGCAGGACTGTGAGTGGCCGGCAAGATCTCGCCGCAGCTGGTGCTACGGCAGCCATGAGTCGGCGTGTATAGGTGCTGCATCCAGGCAAGACGAGTAAAACGAATGTTTTGAGTTTCCGACAAATATAGAAGTACATGGCGGGGTGGTTTGTTAATACCACAATGTGTTCAGATGCATCATTAAGGGGGTTCGTATCCGGATGGCCAGGGCGCCTTTTTTTTCTTTCTTCTTCCCTTTTTTTTGGGGTTTTTTTTTGCCCGGCGATCGTTACTTGGATCATGCGGCAAGGATACGAGAGCATCGAAGCAGAGGTTGGCGGCATGACTTGCGGAGTAAGGGGACTTCTTTTTTTCCCCACGTTTTCACTTCTTTTTCACGTTCTACTGCCCAGAGTTACATGGCATCGATGCTCGTTTTGGGCCATAACGGCATGACACAATGACGAAATCCGAGGAAACATTGAATTGTGGCACGACTCTTGCCAACTGGAGCGAGTCAAGATTGCTAAACATTTGTGACTTTAATATCTCGTAAAGGGCGTGTGTGTGTGACTCAGTCTACAGCAATTCCAGCGGCAGCTCTATTTTTGATTCCCTGTCTGGAGAAGTTGTGATGTAACGGAGGCAGAGTCATCAAGAGGCGGCAGCCTGTAAACCATGCATGCAAGCAGAGCAGCTGCACCTTCAGTCCTATGCGGCATTCTAGGACAGGGTATCATGACTTACGATCCATGAGGCCTCCGCGCTGAACTCGGCTTCTGTCACTGCATCAGACTTGCGGAACGTTGAGTCGTGATACGTACCGGTAGATATCAGTGATGACATGGCACGTGAGATGAGGTTGTATCCTCAGAGGTGCACTAGGGGGGCCAAAACAATATCCGCGTAAGGCCCAGAATCGAGCTGTGTTGTTACGCCTCCCTGTACAAGTGATGATCAGCCTTACAGAGGAGTCAGGCCAGGGACCACACTATCGGAAGCGAGTGGGTGTGGGCAACGATGAAGTGAAGTCTAGGACTGAACGAGATGTGTTTCCAAAGGCCGGGGTGGATGAGACATGAGGTTAGTCTCAAATGGGGGTTTGAAACGGCGATAGATGAATGACGAGCACCAATCGCGAAGCAAAACAGCACTGGGGCAGGGCGAGATCTTGCAAGGCAGACTCAGTCTGACAGGAGACCTAGACTTATCAAGCAAGGGGTCGATGCAGTCATTGCCCCAAGGGCGGTAGTTCGTACTGCACGATGTCGACAGCAGGGATCGTTTATTGTAGCATTGTTTTGAAGCACCCTTGCTTGTATAGAATGGAGATTGCGGTCGGTCGTGCTCACTAACTTACATAAGACCAAGAATGAGTTGCGGGTTGTTGAATCACGGTGGAACAGATACCCTTGGACTGGGAGACAAGCCTCCGTCCGCTATNNGGCGGCCGGCTTCTTAGGGGTCGACGCGCACTATCAACCCCCCGCGAGCGAGGCCTGGGGCCTGCAAGCCTGTTCAGATGGTCACCTACCAGTACCAGGTGACGAGAGATGGCTGCAGCTGCAGTGAAGGGGAGTTTGCGATTGCTGTGAACTTGCGGTAAGCGCTACTCCGCCGGCGACTCCGGGAGAAGCATCGGGTGGAGTCCCGATGCGGTTTGAAAGTGGGGCCGAAAGCCACGGGAAAGGCGCAGTCGGTGGCTTGTAGGTATGCTGACTGGTGATGATTGGCTGTGCAAATGGCGGGTGAAGCATCGAAGGAGATCACGAATCGGGCTTCCCCCACAGAGAATGAGCGTACAAGGCTGAGATGCGTCAGGGGCCTGAAGAGTGAGGTCATTGATGCGAAGTGACGATTGATGCTTATGGTTGATGATCAGGCCCGTGTTTGTGTAGGGTGCGATAACCCTTGTGAACTTGAAAAGTCGGTGGTATTGTACGATAAAGACGGGCGGGGAAAAGTCCAGAAGCTATCAATACGCTCCTGATGATCAAATAGTGACAATGGTTGGCTCAAAGATGTAGGCAGCAACGGTTTTCTGGTGCTTTAGGTGCGCAGGGTAGGTGTGTGGAGTCATTGAAACGACGCACTGTGTGCCGCTCAAGATTGACATGGCTTCATGTCAAAGGCTGATAGGTGCGGCGTCTGAACCCATCTACGGGTGCTCTCTGAGGTCAAAGAAATGTATCCCAGCAAGTTTCCTCATTGAGCCTCAGAAGGAATCACCATTGGGCTCGTGCCCCTGTGGCCAATGCCGCCGGCCCACCCCTACACGATGTTCATCTGCGACATAAATAGGCGGTTCGAAACAAGATCTCGGATCTCGATCGAAACAACGGACATTGAAAGCAAGCCATCCGAAAGCATCGGCGTCTATATTCCCCAAGCCGTTCGTATTTGTGTCATATATGTCAGTATGTGCATGACAAGTATTACGCTTCCGTATGTTTGTAGAATGTCAAGTCGATCCAAACCTAATCTGGGCGGCCTCACGAAGAGGAATCTTATTTGGACCGAGCGGTGACTGAATCGTCTCTGCTTTGAGACATTTGCTTGAGCGATCGTCCAATTGAATATGCCAGCGTTATTTTACCCTGTCTTTTCAGAACCACAATGGTTCTGACGAGGCCGTAGTACAAAGGGACTGACATTGGTTACCACCTTCTTGCCCACAAGCACAGCATAAGTTAGGATTCAAGGGTATGCAGATGTACCATAGCAAGCGGCCCTCAAGCCTCTCGCTCCGAATACCGAGCAGTGGGCGCCGAGCACCGGGCGCTCGGCGCAGCAGTTGCCAGCAACAAAAGTGGTGCCACCGTTGACCTTAAATTGATACGTAAGGTAGCCTTGCCTTTCAAGTCAACGCCTTTCGCGGTCGAACACGGAGTAAAGCATGCCGCATTGGTCAAGAAGGGGCACTGCTTGGCGGCTATCGCAGTCAGCCGACTGAGGTTTCTCGAGCCTCCGCTTGGGCCACGACGGCAATTGGAACTTCAGTTTCTGGGCAATGCTGCAACTGGGCCACACAGTTACATTGAGCCTATGAGTAATTTGTAGGTTGACAAAAGAATGGAATGGAAACATGTCTGGGACGTTTGCTTCAGCCGAAAATTCGAAAGAGTACGCTTATCGAGAGATGCTGGAATGGTGTGTGCCTTGTCAGGCGATGTTTTTCTCTGCCTGGGCTCAGTGCCCGGGCTGCCTAATTTTGATTCAGAGCAGGCACGACGCACCAAATAACCTCAGCAGCATCCATGATAATCGTGTGATGCAATTGGGCCTTTGAGTAGAGAAATAGTACAGAAAGAGTACGATGGGTACCCGAAGTACCTCTACGTAGTGCTTATGTAGTAAGTTTTGCAACATGAAATGCAATTGCACCAATGGCCGCAAATTAATGACTGCCTGGTCCTCCTTGGTGCAACAAGCTACTGCTACAGCCTGGACACTACTACTCTAACTTAGTACTACCTACTCCTGTAGGTAGTGTTTAGATACTAGGAAAACGAAGTAGGACCTAACGTAGCGAACATTGGAGCACAGTAATGAACTGGCCGCTTTCTCGTGATCTGAAGCGTGAACGAGGAAAGGGGACAGCGGCCTCCGTGCTTCGGACCCGAGGGGAAGCTCCCCACAATAAGGTACTTCACTTAGCATGTACTGTACCTAATTTATCTCCAAGTCCCATCTTTCGAAATTGAGCTCCAGCCAGCCTCCTGCCTCCTGCCTCCTACCACCTTCAACGTCATGTCTCAACCTACTACTTAAGCACCGGTCTGGTCTGTTATGTATCTCGACTCCGACCTGCATCTTCTACCAGATAGAGAAATCCGTCACGCAGTCGGCTTTTCTTCACCTCCCACTGCCTATCTCTGGTCCCATATCGTCGTGCACGTCAACGGTGCAATACTACCTCGTTAAGTTAAACGGGCACTTATGGGTCGGGTTAAATGAGCGAACGCCCCGTCAGCCCTGCTGCAGGTCAACGTCTTGGTCCCACCTCAAGCTATTGTGGATGACTCTCCGTGCTGGACCTACTGACTGGACTGATTAGAACCAATTTTTAGTTCACTCGACTAACTCATCCATGTCGCTACCGATCTTTCCTAAGCTTACCCCGGCACTCATTTGTTACGAAACCAAGTCCCACGGCTCATCCACACCCATTGCTGCGCCATGATCGTCCCTCGTCTCATCACTCGCTCGAGTTTTTAAGGGATTTCGGACCACACAAGGCTAACAAGGGTCTGGCGCCCCTGCTTTCCGGGCCGCCTGGGTCCTCTTGGCTCAAGACCCCAAGCACTTCCGTATTCTTCTTCTTCTTCTCTGGGCACCCTGTATCGTGTGGACCTCTGTGCCATTGCAGGCATGCGTTAGACGCGGCCCGGCTATGTCATCTGCCAGGACAGTCAGACCTACGTGCGGCTATTCTGCTTCCGCGCGCTCTTACTGGCGCCTCTGCCCTTGCTGGTGCCTTGAGCCCTCGCCCGGGCATTCCTCGTCATGGGTCCTCGGTTCCATGAGATGTTGCAGAGCGTGGAATCCGGGGCGTGCCGGTAGCCACATCTGTCTTCGCTTTAGACCACACTCAATAAGTTATAAGGCTGCCATCTCTCTTCTATCCTCCATCATCTTTGACTGTTCTCTACCCTTTGGCTCACAGTCTCAAGTCATACAGATAACCACTGCCATATTTCGTGACCTTGATTGTCTTACTTTCTTTTCTGTCTGCCAAACACGCTCCCGATCAGAAAAAACCACCTTCATCTGCAAACTCGACCGACTCGAATCTCTTTGATAAACTTGAGCTCAACCGCCAACCCCAATTCCAAGACTTGTCTTGATCGAAGCTCGACATTCTCCATCAGCTATCAGCCTTCCTCAAACCGACACCGCAATTATGTGTTATCAAGTAGTTGAGCTCTACTCTGCGTGCCGCTGCCTCTACTATCAGCATGCCGTTGATCGCTGCGCCGCTTATGGTCAACATGGTGTTAGCCAGAAGGTCGTATATGTTGGCTACGCTTGCAGTGTGCACACAGCCCAAGCAGCTCAGTATCCCTCGAGCTACACCTACTCAGATTCGGGCTATCACAGCGGCCACTCCCACTCCGGAAGTTGCCACTGAATGACGGGGCCATTCATAACTGATCTTGTGGTATAAATCTCCTCCGCATCAAACTCTTTCGACTTCTGGTGTTAGGCGCTGTGTGGACTGGTTTACCTGTCACTCCCAACGGCGGTTGTTACCCGCCAAAATCCACCTGCCACATAGCGGCCTCCAAACACCACATTACTCTGCCGAACAACACACAACTAACATGCATCAACACTTTACTCACTTGCACCGCTTCTCGCCTTGTCACTGTTCTGGATGAATTTTCAACTTTCACGTTTCTGGTTATATAACGTCAGGTTTGGGGCACTTGGAATTCCAAAGCATTTATTACCGATCACTTGGGTTTTTCATTTTGGGAGCAGTTAGCGGGACATGTTGTGGTTTCGCAATTTGGGATACAGGCTTGGAGTTGTACGGTTTCTGCTTCTGCGGGTCACCCCTCGACCTCTTCTTCCTAAAATCTTCGCTTCCTTGTTATATTTCTTTACTTCCCTTCATCCCTGTTCTTCTCTTTCTCCTGGATGATCAGGCCCATGGATTCCTACGCCGCTTTGGTCGGTCTCTGGATCAATACAGGCACCATCATTCACTCCAGCTTCTCGACCGAATAGACAACCGTTGCGTCGAGGACATGTTGAGACAAAGGCAGACAGATATTTGCTGGCTCAATGTTGTGTCTTGAAGCAGAAGCTCGGTTGGGATTTGCTTACCCTTGCTCAGGCTGTGAGACGACTATCCCAACTTTACACATTACCATGTGTTGTAACATCATCAGACACCGAGCGCTCTGGTAGCGTTCACTCCGCTCTGGTCGGACACTCTCGGCAATTACAGAAGACGGATAGACGGCATTTCTTGGATACTGGATATTCCAAGACAAGCTAGATAGATCATAATACGAACAACTCAAGATGTTTTATTTAGCCCAGTGCCAAGTTCGTTGATCAACATGTCCTAGCGTGAAGATAAATTATTTTAGGCAGTTAAGGTTATGGCAGACCAGGTAAGGATCCTGGAAGCGGGTCACTGAGGTCATACCGACTTGATCCACACGTGGTTTGCTTTTACAACCAAGAGACTTCTGAAACACGGCGACCGGAGGGAAAACATTTTTATAGCAAAGATGTTTCATCAACTGGAGCAGCCTCTGGCCTTCGTCCTCATAGTCGTTTCCTCTCCTAAGACGCAGGGATAGAATCTGCAAGAGCCACAGAGCAGCAAAGATATCGACTTCATGAGGAGGCCTCTAAGTCGTGGTCTCTTCAGAAGCACCTTGCTCAAACTCGCATAGGCATCGCACGTTCGGTAGATCAAACATGTCATAGCCTTACATCAGAAAATCCCTGCCCATAGCTATCACAGAAGCTCGGGTCACATTGCGGGATCTCGCACGTTTTCATCCCCCCCTCTTCTGATGCACATTGTCACCTCACAGGGCAGGGTTCGCAGAAGATGGTTATTAATAGCTGTTTTAGCGCGTTCGAGCTGAGAAGCTACCCTGACCAGGCAAGGTGGGGAGCTAGCTGCCGAGGGACTAGTCTATGCGGGGCGCGGCAATCATGGCAGCTACTCGGTGTGGGTGCGGCTAAAGGTGTGGGTAAGTAGGTTCTTCGGTGTCCTTGTGGAGGCCGTTGCGCCAAAATTAGGCGCGCTCCGCCTCCAGCTGTTTAGGCGACTGGCGCCCTTAGTGTAATTAGCGGACGGGGAGGGTCGTCGGACACTCGGTAAACTTTTGGTAGGGTCGCATTCTTGCAGATGAAACATGAAACACGGAACATGGAAGGCTCGGCATGATGGGGATTATCGGTGGTGTGTAGCAGGCTTACTGGACTAAGGTAAGAAGAGAGTCGCATCGTCGGGACAGGCTCGTTCCGTGGGTTGGGCCTTTCCCCCCATCTTGCATTCGACTACGGCAGAGGCGTGGATGAAGTGCGAAACTTACTCAGAGGCTGCAGAGGCTTTAAAGTGGATGTTTGGGCAAGGGGGTTTTCCCCCTTCTTTTTTACTACGTAACTTAATATTGGATACGTAGTATTCGTAACGTGATCTTATCAATCGCTGAATGAATTGGAGAAAAATGAATACTAATTCGTACTGCGCAGACATTCCGCCTTTAGATGTTAATAATCATCGAAGCATCCTGGGCATCGAAGAACTTGGGTGTACTAATGTTTTACTTGACACTATTCAAACTTATTCCTCAAGTGATGCATGTATTAGAAATCTGCAAGTTAGGATATCAAGAATATTGTGCACGATATTGAATTGAAGCAATCGGTGGCCTATTTCGTTCATGGAGACTCAACCTGAGTTGCCTTTCTATGAATCATCAAAGTCTACCTACTAGTACCTGTTGCCTTGGGTGCAGTCCCACGTGTTCAGTACGCACCTTCCTCACTTTCTTGGACAGGGTGAGTCGAGTCGCTTGTACCTGCTCAGTTCATAACGATGGATCTTGTACGATTAATCGCTTCATTGTCCTGTATCCAAACGTTTGCCATTGCATTTTCACCCAAGCCTATCCCCCCCCCCTAATCTCTCCTCTAATCTCTCCTCAGCTTTGTTTACAGCGCCTTGCTAGACCTTTCTTGCGGTGTTTTACATACCTACTAAATCATTGGTTTACTTCACGATCTCAAGCCTTGTTCTTCTCCTGGCCTTATTAACCATTGACACGTTTCCACGACCTGGTTTTTCGCTCGTTGCTCGAAGTAGCAGCCACTCGAGAGTCACTACCCGACCAACTTGGCCCTGTTACAATCCGAGCTTCATCCATTGATTTGCCTGCTTGTGGAATCTGCTCGTTCTGTTGTGAGACGTCCGATATAGAGCATTGGCTGTTCTTCTGTCTTTGTCCGTTCGAATACAGACCGAGGATTTGAAGGCTCGGCAACGAACACCGAGTGCCCAACACCAGCCATCTCCTTGCACCACTTTGCAACGTTTCCCGTGGTTACCCTAAGACTAGAAAGAAAGAGGCCGTGGCCGTTTCATTTGGCAGTGTCACTGAAACCAACGGAATCCCTCAAAGGCATTGCGCGCAGCCTTGCGGGCTGCAGCCATGAGCAAGGTGCCTCAAACACCACTGGGCTCAAGTCTTGCTTCACTACCGCTATTAGATTCGGCTCTTAGATCCACACCGCCGCTCAGAACCAGGAAAGAGCCTCTGATGCAAGAAATGCCTGATACTCCCAGTACAAGCTTACACCCGTCTTTACTAAGTGAGAATGGTTCAGTCGGTGCTTCACTACTTAAGGAACGACTTAGTTCGAAGACTCAAAGACAGAATAATGGCCACCTTAACTCGCCCGGCCTACTAAATCGAGCCGCCGATTCCACCTCCACGGATTCTACAACATCTGGCGTGTTTCTAACTCCTGAACTGAGCTCTGCAACTGACCAAGAGGCTTATCCTGGAACCAGTCACAATTATGAGGCAGCAAATCCGTTTAGCAATAGACCTTTATGTGGTTCTGTCCCAAACGTTTCTCCCGTAACACAATGGCTAAGAGAGTTTGTTAAGCACTGGAAAACATACAGCTCTGAGTCTACCAAGACCCCTGATCGAGAGGGTACATCTACGGTTACCCCGAGATGCTTCAAGCGACCCTCTGACCCAACCGTGCCCAATCACGATGCTCCGTGGGGTTTGGTAAGGCAACGGAAACCATCAACGCAGTCTGGACATGGCCTCTGTCCAACAAAGGTTGATCAAGCCGCTAGGGATCTGGAAGTACTTTTGGCTGAGGCTCTGGCGGTTTGTGACCAGGTGCTCAGTGCATCGCATCCCGCCCTTGTTGATCTTGGTTCCAACACTCAGGGCAATGCGAACACCAGGCTGAGCACTGGTATATCTGTCGATAGGTATTTGATCAAGAACGGCGACTTCGGCCACGCCATTGATCTCAAGCTCATGGAGCCAAGTATTGCAAGGAGACCAAGCTATGTTGACGCAAATACCAGCACAGGTCGCCGGAAACCATCATGGCTCACGGACATTGTCAAAACCCAGTATGTGCCTTGGAGGAGTTCCAATCCTGAGATCGTGCATCAAGGGTCCAGTCTACATCTTAGACTGCTTGAACAGTTGCACATAAAGCCACAGACGAAAGAATTGGGGCTTGTTTTGGATGATTCCGCGCAGCAGCTCCGAAAAAGGAAATTGCTGTCGAATCTTCAGGGCCAAGTGACTTCAGAGGTGATTCAGCCTCAAGACAACAAAGATACCAAAAACACGATACAGGATGCATTAGCGAAAGAAGAAGCAATCATCCAGGATGAGCCCCTGGAAAGCCGCATTATGGGTCACATTGCCGGACTTGACGGAGGAAATCAAGTAACCAGTCAAGTTCCGAACGTCACCGAAGCCATTGATCATACAGCCAGCCTTCAAAGACGATATCTCAATAGCTTACAGATACAAGATGATCCTGGTCTATCATCGACACCAAAGTCTAAGCCAGTTGCAAGGGATTGGTCAACAGGCAGGAAGAGATTTGTTGCAACTATTGCTTGTCTCAGTACTGCACTGGTCGGACTACTTCTCGGAATCTACAGCGGCCTTGTTCCATCTATCCAGTATTACATCATTGATCAGTCGCATGCTACAGTGCATGGAAACACAGGATGCTTCATCGGGCTCGCCTTGCCAACCTTCTTTCTATGGCCGCTGCCCCTACTCCACGGTCGGAAGCCATACATCCTCTCAAGTCTCGTGCTGGCCATGCCGCTTCTGTTTCCGCAAGCGCTTGCAGTCAACACTCAGAGACTGACAGATACCATTGCATGGAAGGCTACACTTTTAGCATCCAGAACACTCATGGGAGTCGCACTCGGATTCGCAAGCATGAACTTTCATTCTATTCTTACGGATCTTTTCGGGGCGTCTCTAATGAGCGATAATCCACATCAAGAGGTCGTTGACCAACATGATGTCAGAAGGCATGGTGGTGGGATGGGTGTATGGCTAGGAATCTGGACTTGGTGCTGGATTGGATCTCTTGGCATTGGCTTCCTGATCGGTGCCTCTATAATCGACAATCACTCACCAGCCTGGGGTTTCTATGTCAGCATCATTCTCATTGCGGTTGCGTTAATCCTCAACGTGGCTTGTCCGGAAGTTCGGCAGTCTGCATCACGGCGATACACGGCTGAAGTTCAAACAGCCTCGGGCACCGTGAGGAGGATTACTCAGGGAGAAGTCATGATGCATCGAGTCAGCAAGGGACCAACATGGTGGGGAGATGAAGTATATCACGGGATTCTACTTTCAAGAGACATGATGCGACAGCCAGGGTTTGCCATCCTGGCAGTATATGCGTCTTGGATCTATGCCCACATCGTTCTGGTGATTGTCCTCTTGGGGGCTTTAGCTTCTCAGATTTACCGCATGCGCTCGCCACATGTTGGTCTTCACGTCGCTGTGATATCCTTAGGGGCGCTCCTAGCCACACCCTTTCAAAAGGCCAACCTCTTCTCTAGATCTCGCCGGATCAACGTCAACTCCAGCAGAGAAACTCTCGACAAGAAGATCGCATGGTCGGCGCACCTTGTTCGGCGCGCCGTCTTCACCATAACGCTGCCCATCGCGGGAGCATGTTATGCCGCGGTCTCCTATGGGTATCCCATAAGCCTAGGAGTTCCGACATTGTTTGCGGGAGTGATCGGCTTTTTGTCTTGCTTGGCAACTTCGGAGTGTAACGGTTTAGTCATGGAGACTTTCGATACTTCGGACCTACCTTCAGAGCTACCGGGTCGGCAGAGCGTGTCAGATTCGAACCAGAAGAAGACCAACATTTCATCACTTCCACGGGTTTCGGCTGGGTTTGCTGTTATCCATAGCCTTGCGTTCGTCTTCGCAGCTGGTGCTACTGCTCTGGGCGGTGTACTTACGCGAACATTGGGAATGCGTGTAGCCAGCGGCGTGGTGGCTAGTATCCTGCTTTTTCTGACAACCTTATTATTGCTAGTTCTTTTTCGGTTCAAGAATATCCTCATTGTTCCGCGTTCAAAATCTGCAGAAATGAGAAGAATCACAGAAGCCCGTCGTCGGTCGACACAGCGTCGGGCCTCGATGCCGGATAACATACAGGCCTTACTGGCAGAAGAGCATGCCTGGCGCCCAGTCATGCTCGGCAACCCTATGGGTATGAATCGCCGTATGAATGTGTTGGAGCTTGGCAATATGACACGCTGGACTAGCATCAGAAAAGTGAATAGGCTTATTGACGAGGCCGACGATCTCAATCGCGCTGCTCTGGATCAGGGGCTGGAGGCTCTGGACGCTGCACTGGAGGACCACATAGAGGATCTTCGACAAGATGCCAAGAGTCTGTTCCGCATGGGCAGCCGGCGTGGGAAGCGAGCTATGAACTGGCTGCGTAGAAGCCGACATCCCAATGATCAGAGTACTGGACGCACAACTGATATGGAGCTTGATACGATGAGCTTTGGGCCATCAGTCAGGAGACATTCGCAGCCAATCCCGCATGGGGATAGGTCTCCTCACGGCTCCGTACGCCGAGCGAGACAGAATGAACTACAGAGAGATGAATGAGTTGCTGCTGTCAACCGGTAGTCAAGGTTCGGGGTGGGTCCTGAAACTGATGTATAGTCAACTAATACTCGAACCTAAGAAACAGTCTGTAGTATAGCTTTTGAACACGACTTCATTGTCATTTTTTTGCGCCGCACATCTTAAGTAAATCTGTTCAAAGATATTTCCTTTTTCATGACCAAATCACTGCCAGTTTTATAGGATTTCAAATATGCATTGCATCACATGCCTTAGACCAAATTGATGGATATTAAAAGGTAAGGAAAGAAAAGAAAAGGCAGCGTGTTTTGAAATCAATGCTATGGCCCGTAGTCCGTTCATTGCACGTTAAGATACAAATCCTCTCCACGTCGCGTCGGCGTCAGTCGTGGCATCCACATCGAGGTATGCGTACCACTTTGTTGTATAGGCGTAGAGTCTCCTCTCTGTGATACACCAACTTGTTGCCAGTTCGGGGGGCTTGGACGTGTAGGAATAGCCATATCGTCTGCGCGCTCGGGGCCGACTCGCTTGGCGAGAAGTGAAGGTTCAGGCGGTACGCCACGAGGGCCCGGGTTTTTCGACGAGCCAGCAGTCGGGGCTGGGTAGTGTATTGGCATAGCAAGTTGGGAGGACTGCGGGTGGACTGGGTTGATTGGCCTCTGGTTGTTGTAGCGCGATTGTCGATATGGTTGGTAATAGGGGTCTAGATGCGGTTGTTGGTAAGGTCTGGATGGAGGATGCCAGGGAGATGCCTGATGATTTCTGTACTGCTGCGAGGGGAGTTGTTGGCGATGGGTTACCGGCTGTGGCCCGGATGTGGAGCGACGATGCTGGCCTTGACGAGCGGTATTCAAGGGTTGTGGATATGGTGGGTTGAAGTAGAAAGCTGGACGATGCGTCTCGTGAAGGATATGGAAGGCATTCTGCTGCGGATGCTCGGGATTAACGGTCGCAGTCTGTGTTCGATCTTCGGGCTCAGGAGATGGTTCAACAATTCGCATCGTTGGCGAGCCATAGCTTGGATAAGCTGGGTTTGCTACCGACCGACGACCCTGCGAGGGGGCTCTGGGGGCCCAATGCGGACCGAGGCCCGAGTTGATAGGGGGCTGCTGCGTGCCGAGCGTCGGGCTGGGCTGGCCAGGCGGGCTGTAGACGGCACGAGCCTGTGGAGGGGCGGATGTTGGATTGCTGAGAGGGAGATTAGCCCTGCTGAAGGCGGCGCTTCGGCGTCGCTGGTTGGGGGCAGATTCTTGATCCGTCGGGGGCGAGCGGCGAGCGACTCGGGATTCCGGGGACTCGACGACAGGTGAAAGGCTTCCTCGTTGTGTTTCTAGAGGCGGGGAAGGATCGTTGCTGGATTCTTCAGAGGAGGTGAAGATGGTAGTTGCGTCGCTGTCTGTAGATGGCGCGCGTGGGCGAGTGAGGTTGCGGGCCAAGGAGGCTCGGTTGGCTGAGCTGCGTAACGGTTGCGACTGGGACGATACCATCGTACTGGAACCTAGCCCACGAGGATCGACTTGGCGTTGGCGGGTAGCACCTGGTTTTACTGTTGAAGATGTCGGAAAGATCTCTGCAGGCAGTGCGAGGGAAGCATTGCGAGGCTGCGTCGACGATAATGGTTGTGCGTTGCTGTTCTTGTCCTTGGCTTGGGTGGAGCTATGGGCATGTTGAGAAGCATTACTCGGTCCATTGGCCTTTGTGGCAGCAACTGCTACTCCTGTAGCCGGTTTGCTGGTGATGCTCGAGGCACGTCTCGGATCGCCGAGAATCCAGTTACCATATTGATCGGCAACGTAATAGGTTGAATTTGTAACCGTCGTAGTAGGAGGGGGTCTCCAAACTTGTGCAGTGGCAGAAGTGGGTGACCGGCCGTCCTCCTCAAACTCGGTCATGGTGCTGTCGCGGGCCGCTTGCCTGGGCCTAGGTGGTGGTGAAGTAGACCGGGCGGGTTCAGGAATATTCAGTCTCGTGGGAGGCGTTGGCTTTGCTTTCGATTGAGCTGGTGAGTTAACGGCGACGATAGTCGGTGCAAGGGATAACGGTGGAAGCTGTGGGACATCCAACTGAGGGGCTCCATCGGAACTATGGCGCGGAGCATCATCATCTCGTTCATGGGAGGGAAGTGGAGGAGTAGGCTTGTTCTTATTAAGATTGAGTGATAGAACCGGTAACGTTGGTTTTGCAGGAAGGAGTTTGGAAAACCTCCTGAGAGGTGATGATGCTGCCGTTGTGACTCTGCTTTGAGGGAGCGATATGGCGAGTCCGATGGAATCAGTCCGCCGGTCTCTATCGTTGGCTACTGCTGCTGCTGCTGCTGCTGCTGCTGGCGGCTGATTATCCGGTTCAAGGGGAGCGCGGATCTGTCTAGCGATCCAAGAGTTGGTACCCTCACTGCTCCCCTGGTCGGCCTTGTATCCCCAAGTGTCGCGCATAGGGTGAAAGCCTTTCTGGGAGTCGGGCTGCCTAGGTCGTCGATAGCGTCTGAAGACCAAGAAGAGTCCTACCAGGAAGCCCAGTCCTGCAAGAGCGCCAATGGATATGCCGGCGATTTGACCGTCACTGAGCTGCTTACCACCGTCTTCCTGGGCGGCACCGGCAGTTGAGTCCGTGGGGGTGCTGGTTTCGCTCGCAGAGGTGGTGCTCTCCGTTTCAGATGTTATCCCAGTGGCAGTACTCCCTTCTGTTTCTGAAGACTCGGGCAGGCTTGAGGTACTTGAGTAGTTAGACGGCTGTTCGGTAGTAGTGGAATCTTCCTCTGTAGACTGTGGCTCCTCGGTCGTCTTAGGTTCTTCCGTGGTTTTCGACTCTCCGGTGGTTTCTGGTTGCTCTGTGGTTTCTGGTCGTCCTGTGATTTCTTCCGTAACGGATGACAGATATGATCTAGTAGGCAGCGACGACGTTTCCTTCACTAAGGTGGTCGGAAGGCTTGTCCATGTCCTGCTTCTGGATGCTGCGGTTGTCTGAGGAGGAAAGATGACAATTTTCCCGGACGTTGGCATGACAAGTATCGCGGTGATGATGTCGTGGGTTGGCAAAACAGCATTCGCTATTCCTTGACAGATGTTGTAGGCATTATAAACGACCAACTCTGCGCCCACGTTAGCATCTCATGAAGGGACATGTGTACAGAAAGCCTACGTACCGCTTGCATCGTCATCTGAACAATAGTCGATAGAGTGCTCTGCCGAGATGCACTGAACGGCAGCTTCGCCTAGAGTGAGGCCAGCAGCGCCAGAATGGCTGCACACACATTCAAGCGAGGCGCCGTTTGCACAGCCGGTGGACTCATAACTGACTGATAGGAAGGAGAGGACACACTGCTCGGCGCAGCTGGGTATGAGAGCCGAGATCTCGCTCGGTAAATTAGAAGCCAAAGTGGCAGAAGAATAGGGTAAAGAAATCAAGCACGTCGACAAGAACGAAAACGGCCACCAGGCCATGCTATGGAAAAACATCTAGAGAAGAAGCTATCAGAAATGAACATGGTACGCTTGAATTCGGGGGGCATTATCTGAAACGTACCTATGGAGTGAAGCAGGACATTAAGAGACGCCAGCATCTCAACCTACTTTATCAACGCTTGTTTGACAAAGGAAAGTGGCAATAGACAGCAGCGAAAAGAAAGAAAAGGGACAGGATCAAAAGCAACAATGGCACTCAGAAGATGCGAGTGAGGGAATAGAGGAGAAGCCACTTTGATAGACAAAGTCAAGAGAACAAGTTCCCCGCCATCGTATGCAAAGGACATGAAACCCCCAGCGCTTGCTCAGCTGCGTGCCATGCATAGCTCTTTCACACGGCATGAACCGCCGACTTCTTCAGCTACGCTGCATCACGACTCGCCTTGCGGTGGGAAGCCTCGAGCAGTCTACGTCACAACGGACAAACCGGGCGCGAAAGAAGGTGGGAAGAGGGTGACAGCAAACGCGAAGCGCCCATTCTGGCCTCTGCACTCGATGTCAGCATCCGTCACTACTTTAGTACATCTCATTCGATTCTTGATTCGCCTCGATTCCACGAGGAGGTTCCGCAGCCGCCGTGATAGCCACCGCAGCAGGTCGGTCGTGTAGGCCACATCTTGGACGAGTTTCCGACGTTGCAGCGGTTAAGTCGTGCGATGGTTGGATCAGAATCCCCCCCCCTGGTCTTCTACAGTAGCTACTGGAGCTCTTCTTAGGCGCTGGACTAGCCGCGCAGCTTCCAGGCGCCTAACAGCCAACGGTTCAGCGGAACGTGAGCCTTTCACGTGACGAGATTTGGCCTTAGTTGGCCAATTGGATTGCGCCGAGGGCTTGCTGTGAGGACCACCGCTCGATGTGATGCTGTTTTACTAGTCGGTGAGAGAACGGTACATGTGTATACACAGTAGCGCAGTCTGCCTGTCAAGACCTGTCCGGGACCGAACATTTACTTTGTGAGGCGAGTGGGAACAACGGGAGATGGACACTAAGTTAAGAGACCTGGCGAGATGCTCCGGGCGAATCTATACTGTAGGTTCCACTTCGTACTTTCCCATACACATCGCGAACGTCTTCCTTAATCGAAAGATGTTTATTTAATAAAAATAAAAATAAAAATAAAAATAAAAGAGTAAAGATGAAAATGAAAGTCTAGATCAACCACCGTAAGAAAGCCATCGCTGACGACAGATACGTTAAGAAAAGCCCTCCTCTACTCTGTTGCCAACTGGAGGGACCTTTCCTCTCGCTCTCACCACGGTAATTCGAAAGCAAGAGCCAAAGGACAGACACAAATCCTCGAAGGAACGCGAAACGAAATACATCAACTATAGCCTCGAGACGCCGACGCCGACAGAACACCGCCAACGTGATAAGTAAAGACCCTGTCGGGGTGACACAAGCTCTAAATGTCATTCGCCAACCCTCGACCACCCGCTCTCCAAGTAAGTTGCCTCATCATAAGTGACGTCTCTTCCCATCGCTCCAACTCAGACATGCTATGTAATCAGTAAAGGGCCACCGTCGAATTTCATCAATCTCACATGGCCATCTCGGCCTGCAACTTTCGGAGTTCCTCCTCTTCGTCGTCCTCCACGGCAGCTTGCCTTCTGTTTGACACAGCTGCTCACTTGTCAGTATACCCGCATCGACTCACGCTGGACTGGGATACTAGTAACTCACGCTCCGTGTTCGCTGGTGTGGGCATCTTGTGTACCGCGTCTGATATGGGCACGTTACCCGTGTTGAGCATTTGCTCGTCAAGCTGCTCCTGCTGTAACTGCTCAAGTTCGGTATCCAACTCGTCTTCGTCCAAGGGCTCTCCAACAGTCGCGCCAGCAATTGCGTCGGCAATCTCGTTGCTGAGCTGGTTTTGCTCGCGTAAGCCATCCCTAATTGTGATGTTAGCGCCCAAATTCTCTTGCGTCCCAGATTAACGGCAAATCCATACATGATGTCGTCCACTTTCTCGGGGTCAAGCTTCCCGTGGATTTGCTTCATGGCCTTGCCAGCGTTCTCCATGGCCGCCAGCGTTTCCCTGTTGATATTCGCCGATTCGATCGAATTGATCTGTTGCTCCAGCGTTCCGATCTGTGAGACTGTCTGGTCGAGCGTGTGCTCGTGCGTTTTCTTGCGCCGTAAAGCCGCCTTCGCCGCTGTAGTCTTGATTAGTATCACAGTCCAGCAAAAATAAGATATACCCAGAGCGACAAGTCTATCACTTACCGTTCTTATTCGTGTTCACATTTTTCCGAGCTATCGCATCTTGCTCGTCAATTTGGTTTTGCAGGTGCTTCTCTCGCTTCTGAAGCATGTCGAGCGTCGAGCGCAATTCGAGGATCGCATTCTTTGGGGTATCCTTCTTCTTCTGCGCCGCAGCGCCACCAAACCAGCTCCACATCTTGGATAGAGGGTGTGATTGAGTATCAAAAAGAGAGATGAGTTACGCGGCCGAAGTCGCGCAGGGTTGTCGCAGTTTAACCAAAAGGTCGGGTTGTTATCAAGAAATGGCGTAAGAGTCGGACGCGGTACGGTGGGATGGTGGGGTTGGGCTGGGAGCAAATCAGTATCATCTCCACGGCAACAGGGTCTTGTAGATAGAAAGCGCGAGAACGTACACTTGTCTTCAAGAATGATATCTTACGAACTTCGTCTGGTCGTCGTCGTCGTCGTCAAATCGTCACCTTGTGGTCGTTTCATTTGCAGAAGAGAAGCGGGAGCCTAGGGAACGCTTATCGTTGCTGTCGGCTGCTTGACGATGACGGCACACTGATCCGTATTAGCCGAAATTTTGCCAGAATCATGTGACGCAATCTCTCACATGGCCAACCCTTGTGAGCCTCTCTAGCCTGTCCAGTTAAATTAACCTACATGCAGCCTATCTATTCCTCCTTCGCGAACACAGCTTCTTCGACTAACAGGGCTATTGAGATAATTGTGCAACATCCTGATGGGTCGGTCCTTGTTTCAGGGTTTTATTCTTTCATGTTATTTCCTTTGAACAAGGTTGATATGTGCAAGATGCCTATAGATCGATACTGATTGATTGCAAGCGACGTAGGGGAAGTTGCCAGGAGCGAGGGCCAATCGCAGAGATCATTGCTTGACTTTGACCGATTTCCCATTCGAAGTTGAAAAGCCATGACGGGCCTCGACGCGAACCATAGGAGAGCCCAAAACTGCAATGTGTGTCTATCCACTCAGAACACACTTGCAGAATTTCTAAGGCGTCCCGGGATGATGGCGTTACTTGTTTCCGCCCTTCTCATCGGTATCAATATGCCACACAACGTAGTTCGGCAGTCCGATAACCTCGTAACCTGCTCGCTTGGCCATCTTGGCGAAGCCTTCTGTTTCGGCCTGGTTCTCGAAGGCGTAAGCCGGGAAATTGATGCCTAGAAGATCGTCAGTAACTGCAGAGCATCGAATCGGCGTGGTTCCTCATACCAGACCGATGAACATCAGCCTTAACCAATATGCTAACTCCACCAATGCCATCCAGTGCGATTTCCACGTCCTTGTTCTTTCGCCAGTCTCCCATCCTGCACATGTACTCACGGCCGGTGTCAAACTCGCGATATCCTAGTACAGAGCATTAGCGTTGTACACCAAGAAGTATCGGCTCCAGCTGAGCTTACCCTCGGCAATGATGACGTCCTTAGGCAAGCTGTTGGCGAGCTTGCGACCTTTGTCCGATTCAATCCAAGAGTTGTAATCAACTAAGCAAGTATCAGCAAAAGTAATGGAGCACGTATCGGATGGTAACTTACATCGTCCTTCGATGTCTTTGCCGTCTTCTATCCGGTGAAACCAAATATCTTAGGATAAGTTAGTAAGGTTACCATACGTTGGAGTTTCCGGTTTGTAGTTTAGACGTTGACTTACTTGGGACAATAATGTCCTTATCGTGAGCAATGAAATCCTCCAGTATCGATTTCGGACTTTCGACAATATCTACATCTCTCCAGTATACCCACGAATGCTCCGGCTTCAGCGCCGCATACAGCAGGTAGTTCCTAGCCTTGGCCATCGCCTTTCGGCGCGGGGCTTGCACTTCATACTTGTGACGGTCATCAACTTCCTGGCTCAGATGGAAGTTGAAATCCTTCTGCACAACAGTGGCACTGTGGAATGGCATGCCGCCGCCGCTCTGTTGCAGGCGATCAAGCTCCGCAGAGAAGAGTGCCTTGGTATCGTCTGCAGAATCGGAAATGAGGAAAGCGAGATCGATAAGTTCATGTGGGTAGGTAAGTTCTTTGAGGAGCTCGAAGTATTTCGTGATATGTCGCCCAGCGTCCTTGAGAGGAGTGAGGATCAGGATTCGCTCCTTGTTGGCGATTGCCTCGGTGGTCGACTTGATAGGGTTAAGGTCGACGTATTCGATCGAGCCCGATTCGACCTTTACAGGAGCTCGATTGTTATATAGTACAGGGGTTTGCAAGTGCGATACCCATAGCGCATATTCGTTCGGCGTCATGTCCTTGGGCGACTTCGTAGGCCCCCAGCAACGTTCGCTTCACATTCGTCAGTCGAGTCTCGGTGGGAATCTTAAGGATGGGATGTACCCCTGAACTCCGGCAGGAGGCTTTGATGTACTCCGCCATAGCATTACTACTAGTAAAGTAACAATCAGGAATATCGCCCGCGTTTTGGACAAGTGGTTGCGTATCAACCTGCTCGCGGGAATCTGCGACCTCGAGGCCTTCCAGCCGAGGCCTCCACCCGGAAGACTCATCACGAGGGTCTCGGGTAAGCCGTATCTAGCACCCTCCTCTGAGCTTTTCGCGACTTGCGATTACTCGTTGCAGTTGCAATCGGTGGTTGGCGCAGGTTGTACGCGCCAGGGGCTCGATGTTCGTAACGTCTCGGTCGCAAGTCTTTTGGGTCAGTTGGATTATCGTCAATTGTCGTTTCACGTAACAATCATGCTTGTTGTCGGAATGAGTGTGAATACGTTGCAAATCGAACACGACATCAGTTGCTACGGAAAGACAGGGTCGCATAAAACAGAGCGAAATCGGATTCCCGACGACATTGTCATTGCAACAGCTCAATCCTTTAGCTGTCCTGCCGAATAGCCAGGGCCGGGTTTGATAGGATTCCGGGCCCGTTAGTGGGGCGACCGCCGCCGTGTGCCCCTGGCAACACAGTTGATGTCCACTACGGAAGTGCAGTAAGGTATGACGCAGCATCTGATGGGATGTTACCCTGGAGCAAATGTCGAAACGAGAGCTGATACGGCATCACGAATACTTTCGTGGACAAAGAAAAGCAAAGACTGAGGAAAGGGAAATATGACCCTTGAATGCTCGATGTAGAATACGGTCTGCCTCGGTGATTTGAAGCTGTATGTTATGTCTACTTAGATGTCATGATATCTTACGACAAGGGCGTGGAGCCATCGCACCATCTTTTCTATGATCTACACATACAGAGCGACATCATCGTTACTGGCGTGAATTTCTGCACTCCAACACCAAACATTTACATCGCCACTCACCTCTGCAAGTACGATTTCCAAGGCTACCCAGCTTCTAAGATAAAGAAGAAGCCAATAACGCAGCAACACAACGAACAAGGTGGTGCTATTTCGCATGCCCAGATCTCTCTTGCATCATTCTCGCCATCCACCTTCGGGACAATTCACAACGGCAATCACCAGCTTAACAGGCGCAAGATTCACAACATCACACATCATGGCCGTAACTAGGAGATCTGCGCGCCTGAGCGCTCAGCCTACCCTCCCTGTGGAAGAAACTCCAACACCTGTACCCGCTCGCCAGACTGGTCGGAAGCGCAAGGCATCTCCCAAAGAACCAGAGTCTGGGGCACCAACTACACCTATCAAGAAGCGCATGCCGAGCAACGGCGTACCGCCTCTGACTCCCACACCCAGCGGCGCGGGACTCTTCGCCGAAGCCGCAGGCCCCAAGAAGCCGCAAAGTGCGGCCGTGACCCGTCTAGCAGACCCGAAGATCACGAATGCACCGCTGCTATCGCCGGAGACGTCACGGTTAGTGGCATCGCGCAACGCGGAATCTGTGTCGCCGACGAAGATGCCAGCAAGCCGGACTACTACTGCGAACTTGTTAAAGGAGGCATGCGACCATCTTGTCAATATTGACGAGCGCATGCGTCCGCTGATAGAAAAGCATCACTGTCGAGTGTTTTCCCGCGAAGGATTGGCCGAGGAGATCGACCCATTCGAGAGCCTTGCCAGCGGTATCATCAGCCAGCAAGTATCAGGCGCAGCAGCAAAGTCCATCAAGGCCAAGTTCGTCGCTCTCTTCGACATTCCCGGGCAGCGCTTCCCTCACCCCTCCCAAGTTACTCCACGGAGCATCGAGAACCTCCGCACGGCGGGCCTATCGCAGCGCAAGGCCGAGTACATCAAAGGCCTGGCTGAGAAGTTTGCCAACGGGGAGCTCAGCGCGCAGATGCTGCACGACGCTTCGGATGAGGAGGTGATGCAGAAGCTCATCGCCGTGCGCGGACTGGGTAAGTGGTCCGTCGAGATGTTCGCCTGCTTTGGGCTCAAACGTATGGACGTCTTCTCGCTAGGCGACCTGGGAGTACAGCGTGGGATGGCAGCCTTCGTTGGGCGGGATATTGCCAAGCTCAAAGCTAAAGGAGGTAAGTGGAAGTACATGTCGGAGCAAGACATGACGGAGTTGTCCGATAAGTTTAAGCCGTATCGAAGCCTCTTCATGTGGTACATGTGGCGGGTAGAAGAGACAGACATTAGCACGCTTGAGTAGACGGGTGGTTGCTCAGCCGCTGAATGTTTTGATGGGAAACTGGCTTCCATGCTGTTAGGAACGCGTTTCAAGGTTCAGCTTCCAATCAACCTGCGTGCCACATCATATTATGCCGTGTGAAGTGTCAGACCCAGTGCAGACCTGCTGGTGTTTGTTATTGAGACCGCAAGAGACTGACTACATGTGTAATTGACAAAGCAATTGTTGATTGCCGATCCAACCACCCAATGGGCTTGATTGGCATACAAACGACTTGATATCGGTGCAAGCGCCGAAGGATCTTCAGTCGGCACCCACGATCCTTGCAGCCTGCGTTCTTTGCTCCGGGAGAAAGACCGAAATGTGCACTGGGTAAGTTGATTATCTTGAAACCCGGAATGCCTCTTGACAACCGTCAAGGTGAGTCCCGAGTAGCTAGAGTAAAACCATGGGTGAATCAAAAGACCCATATGCATCATCGGCGATCTGGCAATTTGTCCCGATGGTGCTTCTATCTGTCTCGGCTGAGACATATGCATAATAATGAAGCTGGCTAGCAGGCAGGTTGCTTCCAAGAAACCCTTTGTTTCATTTTTCTGGCCCCTGCCACCAAGCCAGACGAGTCAGCCAAGCGACCATCCTCACTTTAAAGTCGAAAATCAAAACGGGCATCCTCTCTCTGCAGCCAATGTGAACCTTGATCTTTCCACAGTAAACCAGGCGGCTAGCTGAACGTGGATTGGTACAAATCTGCGATATGTCCTAAAGATCGAACCGTGACGGAGCCTCAAACGACTGAAGGGAGGAACGGGCGCTAACTAGCTTTGCTTTCTTTTAGTGGAGAGTATCAGAATGCCAATGACCAGAAGTCGGTATGAAGTAAGATTCTATTCATCTTAGCTAGATAGCCACAATGGCCACCACATACCAGATCACGGGTGGCTGGCAGCCGTACAAAGTAAGCCAAAATTAGATGTCGAGTAATACGATCGTATCGCAGTCCATGGCGATAATACAGATTACTCACCTGGTACAACGACAAAGTTTGTTTTAGCCCCTAATGATCGATGGGGTTGTGGTCAAAGGAAGCGGACGCTGGTCATGTGGCTCCCGGAGGTGGTCAGGGAACAGCGAAGATGATCAGCTAGCCCTTCGTACTCTGTAATTGCTACGGATCAATTCAGTCATACGAACAGCACAGACGGGTCGCGATTCCGATTTTAGCATTTGCGATTTGCGGCAAACCCCCACAACCATGTGTTATTGATAATCCTGAAATTAGGGATATCCACTGTGGTTGTCAAGGATGAAATTTCGAAAATGTAGGCACGCCATGACGTTGTCGTCGATCTGTCACCGGACGGCGCTATAAAGCCTCTGGTTGACAGACCTGTCCATCTACAATACCTTGAATAAGCTCATCATCATGGTGTTAAGACCTTATCGTGGCTTTCTGATGGTCGTGAAGCGTTAGTGTGTAATCAGGTCAAACGGGAGGGTACGCATTTTGCTGGCGCATGAGTTTCATGATACTTTGGTGGTATCCGTTCCCTGCTCAACGTCCTTTAGGGTTGTACGTAGTATGCATGATGAACATGGTGGCTGCTGTCGTATACAAGGAATTGTCAGTCCTGCGAGGCAATGACTTTCGTGTGAGGTTATCGCTTGTCTTGCGAAAATAGCTTCTCGGTTGCCACACAGATGTCGACTCAAGCCCGACTGAGATGTGTAGCGCGCCAAGTGGGAGTTCGCAACGAACCCGAGCCACATCTTCCTTGGCCTGGGGAAGACGAGGATGAACCTGCTGTGCCAGCTTTGCTAGGGATTGTCACAACCGTTATCCACTTTGTTGCCCTGTTCTGTTGATTGAGCGTAGCGTGGCCGTGCGTGGGAAAAAGGACTTGCTCCGTGGTCTCTCAACCAACAGGATGACACCTGGTCACCCACTAGTGCGACCAATGACTTCCCGGTTGGCTGTTATCGCGGCGGAGCCCCTGACCAAAACAAGCTGAAAGCCAATCTCGTTTATGAAGGAAAGAATGCGATGAGATCGTCATGGTTGTGCTTCTGAACTCCATACAATACGGCACCTGGATAGTGCGCAGCGCTCCGTAGGTAAATGAAACCACAGACGGGAATGACCGAGCTAGGGTGATCTAGGCGTGCTGGGGCGAAGGATCGGAGCGTGCAAGAGCATGAACAGGCGTTCTTGGCGAGAGGTCTATGATGAACAAGACGGAGTCCTGGCGAAGGCGAGTTCATGCTTTCAGGGCATATACTGCGTCTACGGCTCCAGGTCGAGTGGTGAGTGGTACCTGATTGACCCGGCAGACCCGCAAGACTAGCTCAAGTCTGCGACACTCGGCCAGCTTTGCTATTGTCGGATCAGCACCCCCCAGCTCAGTGGCCTGTGGTAGCACGCATTGAGCTCTGGTAACGTATTACAGTACAGTACTTTAGCACTCGTGCCTGGCCTGGCCTGGTGAAGCGATTGACTTCGGTGGCTTCTACTGGCGACACTAGAGAAGCACACCCGAACCTGTGATGGTTGGGCGGTACGTAAGCCTTGTGTCCTGGATTGGGGTCTGTGGCCTGAAGGAGGCCTGAAGGAGGCCTGGGAGGCAAAAGGGTGGGTGGATTATTGAGGCAAGGAGGGTTGGGTTGGATTTGGCTCTGGTTCTGGCAGCTAGGAGAACAAAGCGCGAGCATAGCGCATCAACGGAGTCTTGGTTGGACTTGATTGGATTCTAACAGGGGAGACGAGACGTTGGCTATCGCCGCCACGGCCGCGATGGTAAATATGGAGCATCCGTCCCAAATACAGTGCCAATAGCGACACCCTGGTCAATTCTGAAGCAACTCGGCGGATCCTTGCCAGGTACCTACCTGTTGGATCCCAGGCCATGCCGCAATTCCACTTTCCGTCGTGCACTGGCAGCAGCTCATCTCATATCCGGACCCCCTTCTCTCGCTTCTGGCCTAATCTTCGCTCCCTCCCCGTAAACCAAACCATTCTTTCTCCTCCTCCTCTCCTTCCCTCTTCTTTCGTCCCGTTCAGTCGTCGATTTTCCTCTTCACATCCTCTTCTTCGATTCAAGACGCTCGTTTGTCATCTGTTTACAAGGCATCTATTAACTTCTCCACCATACTTGAGATTTTTGCTGCCAAGTCCCCTCGCTACCGAGATCCAAGACAAAGAATCGAACGAGGATCAGAGAATAACATTCGTCAAGACCAAAAGTAAGTGCAGATTGAGCCTTTTCTGGTGTTTCGTGGCACTCTGCTTGCTTGGCCAACGCGCTTGCATGCTTCACCTTGCAATTCCTCGCTCCTGCTCAGCTCTTTGCCTTTCGTCCTCCTGGACTTCATCCACTTTACCTCGCCGACGGCTACGGAGTTCCTGATTCCTCCTGCCTACATTCCACGCCCGGATTAGACGTACTATCGGTTTTCTCTTCCCCTTTCGCAACACATCACAGTCTTCAGGTCGGTTGCTATCGCCTTACGTCGCTGGGCTTTGAGACTCCCGAAAGGCACATCTCGCATCTTTCTCCCGCATACTCCTTGACAATTTTGACACCACAAAATCATCATCATCATCATTCGAATTGTTCCATCATTCGTACCCTGGCTTTCGATCCGGAGGATTATTCAGACACGTTACCAGACACTTCATGCCATACGATTCTTGTTCAGTCAAGAAGTTCACATCATACACCTTATTGATTGCTTAGAAGCTGACCAGTACTCTTCCCAGGCTATCATGCATTCCGCCAAGCTCTTCTCCGCCATTCTGGCGCTCGGTGCTGCCACCGTTTCTGGTTTGTCACTCTTCCATGACTAAATAGGTCAAATCGTAATGCTCATCGTTTTTCATAGCCAAGACCTGCACCAAGGACATCAAGATCACCGAGCCCAACCAAGTTATCGACTGTGATACCGTCGATGCCTCAATCACCGTCGACTCCAAGCTCGCGGGTGATGTTACTATCTCTGGTCCTAAGGAGATCAAGGGTGACCTTATCGTGACCAACGCCACTAAGCTCATCTCTATTGGCAGCAACACTATCCAGAAGATTGGTGGCAAGTTCCAGCTCGAGAGACTCGAGCTGCTCAACAACCTTCAGTTCGCTTCTCTGCGATCTGTCGACGAGATCACCCTTGTTGCGCTCCCCCAGCTCAGCAGCCTCAACTTCGGTACCGAGGACAAGACCAAGTTCAACAGCATTCACATTACCGATACCTACATCAGCGATTTGAGCGGCCTTAGCGTTGCCACCGTCAAGGACTTCGAGATCAACGACAACAGCCGCATGACCATGTTCGACTCTGACCTCGTCAACATCACCGGCACCTTGATCGTCAACGCTAACGGAAACAACATGGAGCTTAACTTCGCCAAGCTCGAGTTCGTCAACGAGATGCAGATCAGAGATGTCAAGTCTTTCAGTGCCCCTCTCCTGAGCGAGGTCGCTGCTTCCCTCAAGTTTGAGCGAAACCCCGAACTTAAGTCGTTCTCCGCTCCCAACTTGACCAAGGTTGAGGCCGATTTCTCCTTCATCGACAACAAGAAGCTCGCCAACATCACCGCTCCCAAGCTTACCGAGGTTGCTGGTTTCACCATCCAGAACAACACCAAGCTCGAGGCTATTGACGGCTTCCCCAAGCTTAAGGAGGTCGGCGCCGTCAACCTCCGTGGTAACTTTGAGAAGTACGTGTCAGAATTGTGTTGCTTAGGGGATTAGCTTACTAACTGGCGTTTTAGGGTTAAGCTGCCTTCTCTCAACCGTGTCCAGGGTTCCCTCACCGTCACCTCCACCACTGATATCTCCGGTTTCTGCTCTTTCTTCGACGACCTCAAGGACGACAGCAAGATTGACGGCGAGTCCAAGTGCACCAGCAACAACAAGAAGGCCAACCAGGGCGAGGATGGTGGTGATGAGACCCGTACCAGCTCCTCTCCCAAGAGCAGCAACAGTGCTAAAGCAGACGAGGACAGCGCTGCTGGTATCGCTACCGTCAACATGGCCGCCCTCGGTCTTGCCGGCGTTGCCGTCATGGCTCAGTTGCTTTAAGGAACTATTCAGGGCTAAATGACTGTGAATTTGGCGTCACTCACTATTCCCAACCCAGTTGTCGTTTTTCTATCCCATATTTCTTTTGGCATCCATCATGAGGTACGCGATGCTCTATGCGGGGCCAACAGCTTCGTACAAATAAAACTCACTTAGAACTTAATAACCGATTGTACTTGCAATTCATTCATTCTCTCGTTACTAAGCTTCGGACGGTGAAGACCGTTGGACAATGTGATGCCTTTCAATTTGGCTCGATGTGCTGAGTAACTTTACAAGTAGCCAGATTGAGTGCTTGATACGACGATGAATATCGCTGGGTTCTTTTGATGTTGTATATCGAAAGGGTCGGATTTGACAACTTGTTCAAACGGCCTTGGCCTTGGTAAGTTCCCCAGGTAGCGAGTGAGTGAACATAGGGCAGTAGCCTTCATCTTTAGAGAACAAAGCATTCTGTTTCAGCAGCTATGGATAGCCGTATCCCCTGTATATCCCTGTTGTGATGCCTCAAATGGATATCCATCAGATTCCAAGACAAATCCCCCTTACTCCCTTTTATCCATTGCACATTGACCTTGCACCCGATCATTGAAGTTGAATTTTGGTCAGTGATAGAACCCCTTTTCGAACTTTTCGCTATCAAAGAATTTGGGTATAATGGTGTTTCCGTTGAAGACTCTCCCGTCCAACTCATTTACGGCCTGTGAGAAGTTAGCATAGTAATTGGGTTCAGCATTCGCTGGGAATACTGGTAATTACCCTAAGCGCCGACACTTCGTTTGTGAACTTGATGAACACTTGTCGGCTTTCTTGCTCAATGAAAAGCCTCTCCACGCGGCCGTACTTTGTTCTGGTCAGTACACAAGTCCGCAAATGCATACTCGCAGGTACGGCACTTACCTTCTCACCGCACTCTTCTCCAATTTCCTGCCCTAGCCCGTCGGTGATCTCGGCTTGAAGGTCGGGCAAGTTCTCTAGCATGTTCTGCAGGACAATGACATCGCTCATCACACCAAACTTGCCGGATTCTTCGTTCTGGCGCTTCCCACCGATTACCTTACCCTTCCCGCCAGGTTCAGCCCAGCCGCCACCATCAGCATCCGCCTTCTTACGCCGCTTCTCAACTTGCACGCGCAAGGGGTTGACAATGCCCGACTCGTCAGCACCAAGGCCAGAGCCCTTTGTCCAACCGTACTTGCTCATCAGGCGGTGAGCAAAACCAGCTTGGCCAGGGCGAGAGGAGCGAGTGTTTGACTCGGCTTCATCTTTGTCTTCGTTGGTTGAGAGGCCGAGTGTGGGCGGTGGAGAATAGGCATCTTCTTCCTCGGTGGGCTCGACCTCCTTTGGTTGCGAATAGCGCACTGGAGCGCGAGATATCGTCGCTGATTCAGATGGTTGTTGGGTCGACGTGGCAAGCGGCGGTGAGGGTGAGGGTGGTGCAGGAGGCTGACACTCAGTCTGGTTGTGTGGAGGGGGAGCGAGTGGTGATTGCGGTGGTGGAGGGACGAAACTGTACGATGGTGGTGGAGCAAATTGATCTGAACGGAGTCAGTAACGACATTGTAAGGTGAAGCTTCGACGGGCATACTTGTAGGCGCATGTTTTGATTCTGCATCTTCGTCATCCGATATATCACTGTCATCCGGTCTCTTTCGGTGCCGATATAGTAAGGCCTTCCACTCTCTAACCTCATCCACCTTCTCGTCGCTTCTTAAGTACTCTTCGACATTTGTCGGCCGAGAAGGATCGTAAAGCTCGTTCCAGTCCGTTTCGGCTTGCATATGCTGCTGCCTCCTCTTCTTCTTGCGCCCACCGCGCTGGCGCTTCTCTACCGGACCGAAACGCCATTCGTCCTCTTCCGTAGCGGCCCAGTCGGCAAGCGTACTCTTGGGTTGCGCGACTGCTGGAGGCGCAGAAGTGGTCGCGGAATCGAGATTTGAAGCATCGACAGCGGCAGGCTTTGACGGAGCAGCTTTGGGGAATGAAGCGAATGCGGGCTTGGGTTTGCTGGCCTGCTTGACTTGGGGGCGGCGTATAGGTTGGAAGCGAAGAGCAGGATCGAGAGTCTTCTTGGCTGCGCTTTCGGCGGAAGTGTCAATCGCTTGATTGTATAGTACTGGAGCTGAGGATATAGTGGCAGAGGAGGAATCGTTGGGGTCGAGGAGGTTTTCGTAGAGGGAGAGCCCTCCTCGAGGCGGCGGCGGCGGTTGGCCTGCCATGCTGCTCTAGGCTGCTTGATATTCTGACGTTCCGGCGTAGTTTACCTCAAACTAGCAATGGTAGCTTAGATAGCAAGCTGGAGAATTCAACGGTGACTGGTATTATGAAGTGGCATTTTCAACGTGAATGTATGAAGTTCAGATGCTACTGAGACCTGCCTTGGAGCTGTGCCAAATGCGCCGGAGAAACGGCGCGATTGGCGAGGCCCCTGCGCCCCCTGTTAGCCTGGCAAGTTAACACTGTATGTTCACGTTGTACAGAGCAGTACATACGTACAGTAGCTGGAGAGCTCCGCCTGCAAGAGCCCCTCCAAGGCTCCAACGAACCCCACCAAGCACAACCAGGCAGCTCTCGCATTGCAATAACCTCTGTTTGCGAGACTTCATGAACCTTTACTGCTACTCTGGGTAATAAAGACCTACCTTGACCCAAGGGTATTTCAAGTTGAAAGTATTTGTTTACCAATAGGTTCCCCTCACTCTTTCGTGCATTCACAGCCACCAACCCAGGCGTCGACCCGTGTGCAAGCTCAGGCGGCTCTTGTTGTTAAGGTTAGCTGTCAGGCCAAATTCGTCATTGGCCCCTCCGCCTCTGACTTTTCTCCTTCCTACAACCTCACCCATCGGTACAACCACAAAGTCGCCATGGCCGATCTCGCGAGTCGCATTACGCAACCTACCGTGGAAGTCACCGAGGCTCCCACAGAGCCTCCCGCCGATGCGCCTCCTCAGGTCGATGGCCCCGTTGACGCTGGTGGCCCTGGCCTCCACGAGCCCGAATGGGATGTCGAAGTTTCCCTGAGTGACCTCCAGAACAATGAAGCTACCCCCTTCCACTCAGCTACTACCTGGGAGGACCTGGGCCTGTGAGTACAGACTGGTCGTGTATCTGCATTCCACTAATGTTCCTAATGGACAGTCCCGAACCGATTCTCAAGGGTCTTTTGGCCTTGAACTTCCTGAAACCCTCCAAGGTTCAGGGCAAGTCTCTGCCTTTGATGCTGAGCAACCCTCCCCGAAACATGCTGGCACAGTCCCAGTCTGGTACTGGAAAGACCGCGGCGTTTGTTACTGCCATCCTGTCACGAGTCGATTTCACGAATCCGGATCAGCCCCAAGCCTTGGCCCTGGCGCCCAGCCGCGAGCTTGCACGCCAGATTGAGGGCGTTGTCAACGCGATCGGCCGTTTTATCGAGAACCTCAAGGTCGCTGCCGCTATCCCCGGTGTCCTTGCCCGCGGAGAGCCCGTCAGAGCTAGCGTCATTGTTGGAACTCCAGGCACGGTTATGGATATTATTCGACGCCGACAGCTCGATGTGTCACAGCTGAAGCTTCTCGTTTTGGACGAGGCCGACAACATGCTGGATCAGCAAGGCCTTGGCGATCAATGCCTGCGTGTTAAGAAGTAATTGTCTGCTTATAATTTGAGCTTAAAGGATGCTATGCTGACCCTTCACAGCATGCTACCCAAGGAAATCCAGGTCCTTCTGTTTTCCGCCACGTTCCCCGATAAGGTCATGGCCTATGCCTCAAAGTTTGCCCCTAATGCGCACAGTCTGAAGCTGCAGCGCAGCGAGCTGACTGTTAAGGGCATCTCCCAAATGTTCATTGACTGCCCCGATGACAATATGAAGTATGAGATTCTGTGCAAGCTCTATGGTTTGATGACTATTGGGCAGTCTGTCATCTTTGTCAAGGTAAAATAAATCAAGAATCCGCTTGTCTTGAAGATAGCTTCATAGCACTTGATAGATCCAGACACTGACAAAGGCAGACCCGAGAGAGCGCAAACGAGATCCAGCGGCGCATGGTTGCGGATGGCCACAAGGTTTCTGCACTCCACGCTGCTTTCGACGGTAACGAGCGTGACGATCTACTGTCCAAGTTCCGACAAGGAGAGAACAAGGTTCTCATCACGACAAACGTCCTCGCCCGAGGTATCGATGTGTCAAGTGTGTCGATGGTCATCAACTACGATATTCCGATGAAGGGAAGAGGCGATTCTGAGCCAGATGCCGAAACCTATCTGCACCGTATCGGCCGCACAGGTCGATTTGGCCGTGTTGGAGTCAGTATCAGCTTTGTCTACGACAAGAAAAGTTACGATGCCCTCAACAGCATCGCGCAGGGTTATGGCATCGACCTGGTCAAGCTCGACACCGAGGATTGGGATGAGGCCGAAGAGCGTGTCAAGGAGGTCATCAAGAAGAACAGAGCTCAAGCTGCCTACGCTCCTAGCGCCACCGAGCCTCAAGCCAATGCAGCAGCTTAGGGACGTCCTGCTCTTGGCGGATGCTCGGGGGCCTTCTCTTCCGCGTCCTTATCGCAAAAGCGTTCGACGCTTGAATGGGACATGCAGTTTCAATGGTAGAAGCTCTTCATGATGATGTTGATGAATGATGGACGAATTGAGGATACAGTGGCCTAAGAGGAAGGCGAAGGCATGGCTTAGCTATGTGTGACATTTACACAATAACGAGATACCAAGTAAAAGACTCAATTGCTCGCTTTTAGCGCGATTTTCACACTACATTCAGCTTGTAACAGTTTAGACAAAACCTCTCGCATCGACGCATGACTGACGTTATGTAGTAGTACCATTCTATTGCCGTGGCGGAGGTGTATGATTTCAACCAGTAACCAGTGTAGTAGCCCGTCCTTATGTGATCAAGCGAGACAATTGATTTACCTACTTCCTAGCCAAGGCACCCATAACTTGCGATCTGCGGATACCTCATGCGTTTGGTCAAGACGGGTTAAATCATAAAAAGCAAACAAACAGGTAGTGGGCTGTATCTCACAACGTTGGAACGCTCTACGGCTTTGCATGGCAGCTTGCGGTGGTCGCAAAGGCGTGGGGGTCACGTCATCACAAGTGTTTTATTTATGGCCAGCTCATCGTATGAAATGCTTGATATCACGGGCCTCATTTGACAAAGACTAGGCTGGCCTCAGAGTATTACTAGCCTAGCCTGGTACTATTCTAGTATGCAAACGGGGAAGCAGCTTAAGCGCTGTTGTCGACTCAAATGGAAGTCCCATCGCTGTTTCCATAATCGGTAGGGCAAGTTGTTGGGACATGCTTCCTTCTCAGAACAGATAGATAGATCCCTTACCTCCGTCAACCGCAGGGTTGTGTCACGCCAACCTCCATAACGTCCAACCTCCATAACGTCCAACCTCCATAACGTCCAACCTCCACTTTCTTACGCCCTTCAATAAAACCCAAGGTACTTGCAATACTTGCCCCGGCAAGACCTCAGTCGCTCGCATAAACATAGCAGACCTGAATAGAGCATTGATCGAATACTGGTCTACCAGTAGTAGACCGGGTCACCCTCCCGCTGCACGCTATCCGTACCCAACCTCGTCGACGGGAGAATCAACCCCAGCCACGCCTTTACCCTGAGATGAGGCTTCAGACGTGAGCCACGTCGCACCTTTGGGGAGACCAAGACCCTCAGTTGCAGCAACAGAAAGATTCCTCGAATCAATGGCACAGCACCGATTCGGATCGTTCCTTCACATCCCTGCTAGCGAGGCCCGTTATTAGCGAGCGCTGCAGGACAACGTAGTGCCAGTTGCGTCGATTAACAGCTGTGCATATTCACATCCGCACGAGATAGATGATGTGCGATAGCGTCGCCTCACGGGTTTGATTCGACATGAAGCCTGAGCCGATGCTGACGAGCCGGTCGATAACCGAGCCTGGATGCTGTCAAGGACATCTGACAGAACGAGTTTCATGCCACATTCAATCCCCGGAACGAGTAGATACGGATTGTCTTCTTGAAATGCCGCCGCAGTATAAAACCTTAACAACCCAGCGGTTGAACGTTTTAAACCACTTATCGTCCGTCCCTCCGCACGTCTCCGGGCCGGCCGCTGCATGCTCTGCACGGGGGCCAATCTTTCGTCTGACTGGACGTGTACCTAATAATTCACTTAGGCCGCAAGTGTCTTCTGAATGCATGCTCGTCTGGCTTCGACTGCTGAAGCTGCACACACACCTCGCGCACACGGACATCAGTCGCCTGTTATTGAGCCCAATTGCCCCCGACAACGTGGCGCCAATGCTGCTCGCGCTTGTATGGGTCCAATTGCATAAGCCAAAGGCACGACCTACGACAACCCGTTCTTTGTGCAGTGGGTTTCATTCATGCACCTCTGCAGATGCCGGGGAGGGACTAGATACGAAACGACACCTGCTAGCCCATCGGGCCTGCATGCTTTGCCTTCGTGGCTCTTGCGAGGCCTTGACACCTGGACCCATGACGCCTGTAGACCTCCCTCCGTGAATGACTTCTCATCGTCTCCCACACCTTTGCCCGTTATGACCCGAGCCCTGCACCTACCAAACCAGTAACGGCATCACACGCCTAGCATTACCTGCCTTTCTCCTTTGGTAAGCCCATTGTGACCGGCGCCATAACGTTCCTGGTCCGCGTAACACATTCTCATTGTCTTGACTTGACTTGATCCTTCCTCGGAACCCTCCTTTTCAAGGTTCCGGAGCGAGTGAAGCATATCCCACTTGGCTGGTGGCCCTACTGCAACTACCCGATCGCCCGAGTGGGTGCATCTGCAAGGACTGAAGTTAATAAACTCGAACCCCAGACCAAAGTCGAGAGGGGGGTTTGCTTTTGTACTGGTAGGAGTTGTTAAGTTATCCCCAGTATGAGTTACGGTTTCAATTACAACGATGGCTACGGCTATGGCCCGCAATATAGTCGGCCGGTAGACTTGTCCCATGTCCAGTATTCTGACTTTTCTCGTGTTCAGTACTACGAACAATCAGATTCAGAAACAGGAGAAAACCCCCTCCCTGATGGTGGTGAGTTTAATGATTCGTTCCACTTGACGACTTTTAGACGCTGAATCAGAGTAGCATACGGGTTCGAGCCACAACACATAATACGACCAGCGACCTCATCATCCTCTAAAGCTCACTCATCTAAGAGAGAAGCCCACTCTTCTAAGAAGGATAAAGATCCGAAGAAGATGGCAAAGAAGGGTAAAAAGAAAGCGGCTGCCGAGCCTCCCTCATCAGCTTCTCCGGCACAACCAGCAAAGCCAGCACCAGAAACACCAGAACCAGCCCCTGTATCAGCGCCCCCTCTGCCCGTCGAAGATGACTGGTCCACAACACCTACCTCCAGTAAAAGCAAGAAGAAGAAGAAGAACAACAAGAAAGATCAACTAAAGGCCCCGCCCGCTGCTTCCGACCCTCCGACACGGGCTCCCTCACCACCCCTCGCCGAGGATGCGCCTGTAGAGGGAGTGGAGGAGGTGGAGGTGGAGGAGAAAGAACCTGAAGAAGGTGACAACACCACTAAAGGGAACCCACCGGAAGATCTGCCAGCCGAGGAGGAGAAGACCGAGGCTGACGCATTGGCTGACACAAAGGAGACAGTCAATGAGGAAGCGGTCGAGGACCAACCGGTCAAAATTGATGCCGCACGGAGTAAGGCTCCGATAGAAGCGTCTACTGAAGAGCCCCTTACTGAAGAGCCCCCTACCGATGAGTCTCCTACTCAAGACTCGCCTAAGGAAGACTTGCCTAAGAAAGAACCCCCTATCCAAGAGCCTACTAAGACGGAATCGCCTAAAGAAGAGCCATCTGAGGAAGAGCAACCTGAGGAAGAGCTGCCTAAGGAAGAGCGGCCCAGGGATAGTGATTCAGTGGACGAGGCTCCTGCAGAGATGCCTGCAGACGAGCCGCGAAAGGAAGACCCACCCAGAAACACATCTGTCGAGGAGTCTTCCAATGCCGATACTCAGAGGGAGGAAACGCCCAAGGAACAAACCTCAAAAGAGGGACCCCCAGCCGCTCTTGCAGTGAACATTTCAGAAGTTACAACCAAAGAAATTCTGATAGAGGGTACGAAACGAGATGACACTTCAGGAGAGATCGCTTCTGATGCGGATGCAACTATAAAGAAGGTGGAGGATGACTTAGCCAATGCACCGGAAGAGTCATCCCCCATGGAAGAGGCTCAGAAGAAGGATATGCCTCTTGCTGATGACCTCAATGATGCGCTTGCCCAAGAGGAATCGCAGGTTGGTCAAATGTCTGCCGAGCCGACGACTGAAAAAGTTCCTTCAAGCGACGATGTTTCTGGTGATGAAACTTTGCCAAAAGAGACATCTTCAAAGGATGACCCCACCAAGGATACAGACAAGGGAGATGGTGCGAAAGAAGAGGCAACTTCCGAAGGATCGATCAAAGATGAAGCGGCCGCGGAACAAGCGTCAAAGGAGCATGTTTCTTCGGCTGAGACACTGGAAGGAGACTCTTCTGAAGATGTTGCTTCAGTGGCTGAAGAAGAGAATGTAACAGCAGAGGTTCCATCAGCGGAGCCAGTTGAGGCCGACACCCTCAGCAACAACACTTCCAAGGAAGAGACAGCCGGCAAGGTAACTCCTATCGAAGACAAACCGCAAGGCAAGCCCGAAGGAAAGCTATCTTGTGATGTTGCACCCAACGACGAGGTAGTGAAAAGCAACACACAATCCGAAGTTCCCCAGAGCGCTCCTCGAGTAGATGCCTCGCCAGATGAAGTACCAACCGAAGAATCCTTCCCTGAACAGGAGTCCAAATCGGACATCACTAAGGCAGCAACTGAATGTACATCAAGTGGGGAGGTTTCCGAGACAGAGACACCAGCGAACGATAATGTGCAACCGGACACTTCTTCTGAAATGGTGCCTGAGAACGAAGTTCAGGTGGAGGATCCCAAAGAAGATGCATCTGCCTCCGAATCTCTTGAACAAGAGAAGACTGTCGAGCAACAGCCCAAGGAAGCTGCCTTACCTCAGGAGTCGCCTGAAGACGAGGCTCCACCAGATACAACCAAAGAACAGCAATCAGTCAAAGAGGGTTCAGACGCAGTAATTTCAGAAGAGGTACCTGCTCAAGAAGTTACTGCTGGTCCTGCTGCTGTAGATCAAGGATCGGAGGCGCCTACCAAGAAAAATGCCAAGTCCAAACAACGAAAGAATAACAAGAAAAAGGGGAAGAACAAGCCATCCTCTCCATTGCCAGAGTCAGAAGCGGATGAGGAACTGGAGCCTATCGAGAAAAAGCCTACACGCCCTACTGATGTTGCACCAGAAGATTCCTCAGCAGCGCCAGAAGCCACATCGCAAATCGATGATAAAGAATCAAACGATTTACCTCCAGAGAAACTCATTCTTGCCGAAGACTCGAAGCCCAAAGACAGTTCAAAACTATCAGAGCACTCCGCAGATGCAGAGAACAAGCATGCCGAAGCAGAGGATAAGCCCATTCAGGAAGCAAGTCTTCCAGAACCCGAGATCCCTGAAAACGAGAACAAGGAAACCGATAAAATCATCCACGCCGAGCAAGCTTCTTCTTCTTCTTCGCCACTTGACGTGCACCCGCCGATCAATGATGGCCCCGCCGATTGTTCTTCTCTTGTACAGGAAAATTTACCCTCGATTGTTGAGTTACCGACTTCTGAAAAGAGCTCAGCGGATACTAGCGAGGACAATAAACTGCAAACTGCAATTGTTCAGAATGGACAAGAGGCCGTTGTTGCCGAAATCAAGGTCATCGAGCCGGAACATGGACAGTCAGCTGCAGAATATGACCAAGACAAGGACCAGAACGCTCCTGCGGATATCGTGGCCGAGCCTGATGACCAGGCGAAATCAAACGAGGATCATCCTTGTGATAGCGATGAAGTGTCACGTAAAACAGAGACCCATCAACCAGAAACGGAGACGCCCGAGCCTGAGGTTACCGATCCAGAACATCACGATTCGCTGCCTGAGCAGGTTGAGAGCTCATCTTCCCAAGACAAAGTTGCGACTGAAGACAATGCTGGTGTTGAGTCACATACAGAGCCAGGCAATCATACTGATGATACCGTCTCAGCTTTATCGTATCCGATTGATACTGCTGATGGCGATCGGGAAGTAACCAAAGCATCTGGCGATAACACAGCGACGGATACAACCAAGACAGATCTTACGGATGACGCAGATCTAAGTTCTGCCACCAATGAAACCACAGAGGCAGCGGCAACCAATACGGCAGACACATCTCAGCCAGAGCCAGAATCAAAGCCAGAGGAAGCTGCCACCCAGGAATCAGAGGTCGAGCCAGCGAAGCCAAACGAGAACCCGAAAGATACGGAACCCGAGGCTCAGGACGAAGTGTCTGTGCAGCCGCAGTCAAATTCTTCGTCGGATTACCTTCATCTGAAAGAGGAAACCGTGTCTAGTAATACAGAAACTGAAAACCCATCTGTGGCGGAGCAGAAGACTGGTGTTGAGGAGGATGCGAGTGACGACGCCATTAAATCGCTCCAAGAACCGTCCAATCAAGCAGCCAACACAGAAACGATCCCACTGCCTACAGCATCCGAAGCTAGTGACTCTACCGGCTCTGACGATAAGATAGAAGCTTCGTCTAAGCCAGAGGAGGGAGACAACCCTGAAGCTGCCACGGAACCATCTAAGCCAAATGATCTAGATGCCGAACCTGAAAAGGCTGACGGTGGCAAGGATGTTGAAACAGTCCAGCTTAAGGTTGATATCGAAGCCAAAAGCAACCAGACGGTTGAGGCAGACCAGGCTCAAGACGATACGACTACAAAGTCTGACCTCAAGCCAAGCCCCGAAGCATCCAAAGACAATGTTCCCAGGATCGAGAACCATGATTCTCCTGAAGAGTCGAAAGATATCCCTAACGTGGCAGAGCCTTCCACAGAATCTCCTGCTGTAGATATGGATCTAGTTGAAGTTGGGGCAACTCAAGAGGAAGAAGTCAAGCCGGAGAAAGTCGAAGCAGAGAAAAACCCCACCGAAGATGCCTCAGCCACTGATAATGTGCCTGCTGATGTTGACTTGACCCCCGAAGACGGAGCTAAACCCGCCCAAGACCCCCCTGCGGAGCAATCCAATCTGGTCGAAAGGACTGAGTTGGATCAAGATGAGTTGGATAAAATTGTACCGGCTCCAGTCTGCGCCAAGAAATCAGATCCGGCGGGCTCTCACGAAGAACTTGAGCCAACTGAAAACTCCACGCCAGCTGAGGAGTCTGGGCCAGCTGAAGAGTCAAAGCCAGCTAAAGCCCCTGAGCCTACTGAAGAGTCAAAGCCAGCTG